>PVJI01012219.1:0-52548 GCA_004026765.1 Micronycteris hirsuta | reverse complement strand
ATGGTGGAAGGCAGATTGGGCAAGAAAGATGCTGCATATAGAAAAAAAGAGGGAGGGAGGAAGGAAGGAAGGGGGAGAGGAAGGAAGGAAATTTCTAGAGGCTTCCACTTTTGCTTGGGATATGGAAAGAAATGAAGGACTTTAGCTCCCAAGGAAATAACAAGAAATCACCAGCTGAGCAACAGTACAAAAAGAAAAGCGCATGCTTTTCTTTAGTACTATCAAAGAGCTGTGAACACAAAGAAGTCCCAAAGAACCCCACTCGGGGAAGAGAAGACTTTTCCGAGTAAATGGACTACACAGGACACACTCAAACCTGGGGTCAGTCGCTGAAGTGGGGGCAGGTGGGCCGCAGAGTGAACCTGTCAGAAAGGACAGTCTTTGCTTAGACAGGAAGAAACAAACCAGACTTTTTGATGAATTTATGGGCTGCCATGGCCAACTGAACCTGGAGGCGCCCCGAATGCAATGAGAATCCTCCGGGCCAAGCGGCTGTACAGAGGAATTCGGATGATGGGGCAGAGGTGGGAGTGGAGGCAGGGAGCCTTCCCAGGCTCGTGGTCTCAAGCGTCAGGGCTGGTTTCCTGAAGTCTCACGGGGACCCACAACCAGGGGGGGGCCACAACCAGGCGGCCCCATCGTCTGCAGTGCCACAGTCCTCTGGGCTTGGAGAAACGGGAACTAGAGAGACTACTCTATTTTCTTAAATTCTTTCAAAGTCAAAAACTCTTTAAAAGACTAGAGAAAAAATCGTAACAATGTTTCATTGTCAAATGTGGAAAAACCTCTCTCAAGTCTTTTCGCGTAGGAGCTGCAAGGTCTCGAGCATTTCGATGTTTTCTGAGAAGTTGGATAGTCTTTGATGTCGCTCATTAGCAAGTTGTCCATTTTCTTGGGAAGCACCCGCTGTAGCTTCTTCAATGCGAATATTTTATGCCAAATCACTGAATAGTGATTTTCTCCAAAGGTCTTGGTGAGATTCACTATTGAAACAACTCACCACTGAAGCCATTCTTACACCAGGATTGCTAACAATGGATTAACCCTGCAGAGCGGCGAAGTAGACCAGGTGTGTACTCTCATAAACCCATGCTGTTGAATAAGAGGTTTCCCAATTTATTCCCGAAGGTAGGTCCCCGAACGACGGAGGCCACTTGATCCAACGCAAGGCAAAATGTGAAACAGGAAAAGTCAACGGGGAAAGACACGGAAATCTTAACCCATTATGTTTAAAGTATCTTTTGTGAATTTTAGAAACTCAGATGCAACCTACTGATGCCCCCCTCCCCTTTTGAAGGCTTACGGAAGTGAGAGGTCCTGGGACTTGAACTTCCTCAGCTTCCCCATGAATTGGCCTCTGATTTTGCCTGTATCTTTGTTTTCATCAACACTGTCATCTACAGACACCTAAAGTGACGCAGCTCTATATTCATCCGTATCGATGTCCCGTAAATCCTCTCATAGCCTAGTATAGTGCCCTGTGCCTGAAACAGATTTTACTGATGGGAAACGCAGATGTAGGTGAGCTGTTAGAATTAGTTGGATCGAACTGAACTTAATCGGCAGTATAAAAAATGTAATCAGCGTGATTCTTATCCTTTGTATACTTTATAGCAAAAGGAGAAGAATGCAGACTTTGGAACGGTTCACTAGCTATTTTTATTTTATTTTTTTATTTTATATTTTACTTATTTTTTAAATATTTTATTTTATTAAAAAAATGTTTTTACCTCTCTTAGACTCTGTTTTCCAACCTGTAAAATGGGAGAAATGATAGTAGGTCGGGGACTGTCCACTGTCTGCCAACATTCATTCCTGCCTTGTTCTATAGTAAGACAAGTCCCGGTTTTAGCCGGGTGCGTGGCTGTCCAGAATAAAAGCTGTAATCCCCATCCTCTCCTGCAGTTAACTCAGGTGAATGAGAGATAAGTGTCACATAACTACTTCCCGGAGCCTTTCTGAAAAGAGAGCTAATGCACATCCTTGCCTTCCTTCCTCATCTCTTCCTTATCTTGACGTGCAGAACAGACAAGATGCTGGACAGAGGCCTTGGACCACAAGACAGAGAAGGGCCCCATCCCCAGCGGAGCAGAGCGACAGGCTTGAAAGGCAATGCCCCTCTGGTGGGACTTTGAGGGGCAGAGGCAGAGCGTCACTCCTGAGCTGCTCATCCGTACCTATTTCCGTTTCAAAGAAATAACCTCCTGGCTTATTTAAATAATAATGATTTGAAGCCGCTGTTACTCCCATGGAGTTTAATACAAATGAGCGCCCTGCAGGGTTTCTAAAGATGACAGACGCAAGGTGCAAGGTGCCCAGTCCCGTGTCTGGCACAGAATTGACGTCTCTACTGTGAGTGACCACTCAGCATTTTCTTATCTGGAGATATGACATTTGCCCAAAGAGATGGCCGGCCAAAGTATTACTTATACTTCTGATGTGAGCTAGTAAACATTTTCATTTCATAATTAATCTAAAAGTAAGCCTTCTTAATGACATCTACATAGTAAAGTTTCTACCCTCTTTTATGAACTGTTATTAGAAGAACCTTCTAAAATCAGATGAATATTTTGCTACTGTGCAGACTTCTCACAACGTGCTAAGGTATCATTTTTCCCAGCCCCTAGTTTCCATCCTATTTGCAATGTTTTCATCTTGCTGCTGTCAGCTATAACTTAGAAAACATCTTTAAACAGATATCTGGGGGGAAGGAGAAGACTGCAATTTTTAAAAATTTATAACGCAGACATCTGTGTACACAGTTTGCAAAATGACCAAATTTTATCTGTTTAACAGAGGTCTATGAGGCTGGATTGGAGAGGCCTATGTTGGAGTCTCCATGAAACTGAAACAGAAGGGGAAAAACTGGCATTATTCTTTTCTCCCAAAATGTGACTGTATTTATTTAGTTATTTTTAAAAATATTATTTATTTATTTTTAGAGAGAAGGGAAGGGAGAGAAACTTCAATGTGTGGTTGCCTCTCATACGCCCCCTACTGGGGACCTGGCCCACAACCCAGGCATGTGCCCAGACTGGGAATCGAACTGGCGACCCTTCAGTTCGCATGCTGGCACTCAATCCACTGAGCTACACCAGCCAGGGCCCAAAATGTGAATTATCATTATTATTATTATTACTACTATTATTATTTTAATGGAGGAGATTACACCCATGTTCAGTCCCACCTTCCCAGGTTCCTCTTCTCCAGGAAAGCTTCCTTTAGCCACCATGTGGTGCGTTTCCCTTTCTGGACACCTCGTTTGGCTCATTACCGTGCCGAGGTCTTTGGATCATGACTTACAGCTCTTTCCATGAAAGATGCAAAATACAAATCGAGTCTAAGGCAGAGGAGTGCCTTGCCAGGAGCGGGGGGTGGGAATGTCACAGGAATGGGGTTCCCCACCCACCACACCCCTTCCGTGGAGCCCTCCGAGGGAGAGCCCACAACATGACATCCGCTCCAGCAGGGCCCCCCGAATTAATCTCACCGGGCACAGGAGGAAACACTTGGCTGACATTTGCCGTCCTTGTCAGCCCTAATAAAGAGATTTTTGCCTGTGTTTGCCTATTCAACACTTCAGCCCCTCAGCCAGGTTCGAAAATTATTTCTGATGTATGGCTCTCTCTCAGGCGGGTGTCGCCCTGCCTGTCAATTATGCCTCAGAGCAAATGCTAAGTGAATGCTGACTGGTAAAGTTAATAAGAGAAACCTTTACTCGAAAACCCAGGAAGAGGCTTGGAAAGGCGAGCATCCAAGCAGGCAGTAGCGCGGCAGCTGCCTGTGGTATTTGTAAGGGAGACGGAGGTACGGGAGCATTCAGTCACGCCAAGGAAGAGGCCGTGTTGCTGCTCTCGGGATTTGAAGCTCAGCCACTCTGCAGAGCAAAGGGACCAGCGGGATGAAAGTTCATGGGTCCCAACCCTTTCAGAGGGGAGTCTGGGTCATGCCCAGGCCTTGCAAAAGGGAAACAGTATTTTTCTTCAGTTGGTAAATATGAACCGTTCAATTTCAATATGAACCCAAGACATGGGAAGGCTCTACATGGTTCTGTTTTTATTTTAAAGATTACTAATGTAAGTATATATTCATGGTTTATGGGTTTTTTAGATATTTGACAGTATAAAAATTGCCGTTATTAAGTACATTCATGAGTGAATGAATGAATGAAGCAAGTCCACTCAGTCTCTGAAGTCCCTTATCTCCAGCCACATTTGTAGCACCTGGAGCACCTGCCTTAGCTTTCTGCACTTAACCCTCCTGGCCTTCTCTCTTGTCCTCAAATTTTCTCAGTTCTTACTCGCCCAGGGTCTTTGCGCTCGCTGCTGCTTCGATCGGGAATGCTCTGTCTGTGTGTCCTCCCCTGGACAGCCGGGCCTCACCCTTCCAGCCCAGTTGCTTCCGTTCCCCTCACAGAGACTTTCCCCATCCACCTGCAGAAGTTGTAACCTTCTACCTCCCATCCCATCCTTTCCTTTTGCTTCACGGCACTGAATACAGCAAGTACTTGGCCCGATACTTGCTGTCCTCACTCAACTTCAAGCAAGAAAAAAAGCAGGTCCTGTGGTTCTTGTTCGGTTTGAATCCCAAGAAAAAGATAGCACAGCACTGGCTCATAATAGACTCTCAACAGTTACAGATGAATACGTAGGTGATGGATGGGAAATGACATTTTAAATATTAGGGTATGTCTGTACGATGCTCATTCTCTTAGACTCTGAAAGTACATATGACATATTCTTGTTCTGCTTTTCCACATGGATCATGTATGCATTAAATACATTTTAATTATTGTCTAAAATAATTCTTGCCACCTACAACTGCTACTGGCAGTAGGGTGATTATCAACTATACATCTAGCACTTTTTCTTCTGCTTCATAGTTCGTGTAGCTGTGAAGTGTCTGACTTCTTAGTGAAAATATAACGTCCTTAAGGATAGAGAATGACATCAGCCTCACACACAGTCCCTCCCTGGATATGTCCATAAAGAGGTGCTCAGTATTTTCTAATGTCCAGCATCATTTTCCAACAGACCTGGCTTGCGATGCTCTTAGCTGTTCACGTGACAAGCATCCATTGAGCATGTGCTAGATGCTCAGCGTTTAGCACGGCCATGGGCCACCAGAGATAAAGGTATTCTTTATGTCCTCAGGGAGCTCACAATGAGCATGACCTGGTTAGGACACAGCCCAATACTTCACGGGTTACACTTATTTATAGGTCTAAAGTATAGATAGATATCCAGTGTGTCAGAGAAGGCTGTGTAAGCTCAGATCCTTCATCGAAATGAATAGATTCAATCATACCAAGATCTTGCTGATGATTCACCTAGTCCAAACCTGCACTGTCTCCTAACCTCGGAGATGGCCTGACCATGGCAGACTTCCACGGCCAAGAAGGCTTCCCATCTAGTGAGTGTAACCACAGAGGCAGGGCTTCATTCCCCCTAAATACTGTGCATATAATAATAGCTTTCAAAATTTCACAGTGTGAGCCCGTGATGTTCAAAGACCAGTTAGTTGATTGTGATAATTCAGGATACCTGGAGCTTCGTGAGAGTGACTTTGAACATGGCTCAGATGAAGCTGTACGTTGGACCGTGGTCTTCCTTTATCTACTGTGGCCCCGCCAGGCAGCAAAATTAGACCGGCAACATTTATGGGCACTTGTCTAGTGACACGGGGTAGATCGGACCTGCCGATACCCGTGGGTGACCGTGACCCAATGCGTGTATGAATTTAATTATCGGTACACAATCCACTCCTCCGGATCTGTACGGTTTCGTTCTTTAAATTATCGTGGCCAAAAACGTTTTTCATACCGGTTCTTACTTTCTGCCCCATCCTGGAACAACCTCAGAGGGTTGATGAGTCCTTCACCGACCCGATTTCGCGCGAATTTCAACCTACCTTAGGAAGGGGGGTCTCCGGTCTTGACTTCTTGGTCCTAAGATGTCCCACATCCGGGCGCCATCTGACACGGGGTAGATCGGACCTGCCGATCCCCGTGGGTGACCGTGACCCAATGCATGTATGAACCTCATACCGAGACACACGGGGAAAGAGAGACTGGGGCTACGTGGCTGATTCCTCCCATCTCCGGAAAAAGCCTCGTGGCTTGCCCAGCCAGGGTTTTTATCAGGGGCCAATTTACATAGGATTGATTATTCATGGGATTAAGCAGAACAGGTAGGATTACTCATAGCAAGGCATTAGATGTAAATTCAGATCCGGTGGCAGACAGGACCAGGTTAAAGTAATATGCAGGGCACAGCAAGCCAGAATTTTTTAAGATACATCTTTGCCAAATTCCTATTAGAGAATTTCCATTCCACAGACATGATCCACACTTGTTTACACAGGAATCACACGGAGCTGTGCTCAAAACGTGTAAATTCTCAGGACTGCGTGTTTACACGCATGTGGAAATCACTGCCACAGTCTAGTATTGCATTTTTTACCCTTCCGATCGTCTTAGGCTGAGTTTCAGTAAACGTGCTTGTTTTTCCCTCCTCAAAGATATACATTTAAAATCATGTAGAATACTTGTAGCCTGCATGAGCAAAGGAAGCAGTGCCCGTAACTTTATTTTGCATATGAAATAAAGGGGAAAAAATGAAAGAGTAGTGTCATCGAGGAAGCTTAGAACTTAGCCAAGATAGCTAATTATAAACTTACTTGAAAATGCATCCTTCATTTCAAAATCACTTAAACATGTAGAAATACTGAACATCAGCGTTGCTGAAATGAATGTTTTCATCTACACATTTCTGTATTTATGTACAGATTGACAATATATATAATAGGACATTATCCTTGTAGAACTGTGTGCTATATTAGCATTGTAAGAGTGCAAGAAAAATCTTCTAAAGATATTCTGGTAATATATTATCATTGTAAAAATGTGTAAAAAAATTATAAGGAAGATGGTAAATTATTCTTTATTCCAGCACCTAATGATAACCACTAACGTTAACTTTTGTTGCGCACACTATAAAATAATGTGCTCTACTTTTTTTCGCTCTCACAGTATAAGCTATTGAACATGCTTCACTTTCATTGCTGCGATGTAATGCTGTGTGCGTACACCATTATTTATTTTTCAATATTTTTAGAGGGGGGAAGGAAGAAGGAAGAGAGGGAGAGAAACATCAGCGTGGTTGCCTCTCAAGCGCCCCCTACTGGGGGCCTGGCCTGCAACCCAGGCACGTACCCTGACTGGGAATCGAACTGGCAACCCTTTGGTTCATAGCCCGTGCTCGATACACTGAGCCACACCAGCCAGGGCTTAAGGCTCTTGATTACTATTTCTAAATTGTGTTTGACAATAACAAAGTAATTTCAGGCATAAGAATAATTGTTTCTGGGGTTGAAACTATGTACAAAACATTCAAAATATCTGAATCAATGACCCTACTCTCC
Source organism: Micronycteris hirsuta (assembly GCA_004026765.1). NCBI lineage: Eukaryota > Metazoa > Chordata > Mammalia > Chiroptera > Phyllostomidae > Micronycteris > Micronycteris hirsuta. The sequence goes on along the minus strand of PVJI01012219.1, from coordinate 45,126 downwards.
AGAGCTTTGACTACTGAAGAAAAGGAAAATGGGAAAATTATAAAGAAGGAAGGAAGGAAGCTGGAAGTATTTAAATTTCTTAAGCATTCACATTAATCAACATCCTTTACAAAGAATGGCTCTGTTCCCCAGGTGCGCATGTCTGCCGACCAGTTAAAACAGCCAATCAAGTTGCATAATCAAGGCGATCTGTCTTAATGTACTCGATCATCCATTTTTAGTAAAAATATTTTGGGCAAACTCAAATCGCTAAATCAGTGGTTCTTGACCTTTTAATGATTGAGAATATGATGAAAGCTATTGATTCTCCTAGAAAATACATATACCCACAGAACTGCATCTATGATCAGGACCCACACATCTTCACCATGATCTTTCCAGAGTCCCTTCAGGTATGCAGAGACTTATGATTAAGAAATTCTAAAAAAGCCATTAGTTTCTCTTGAAAACACTTGATAGGGAAATTAATGGTGGCAACCTTTAAATGCCATATCTGAATATCTTACTACCTTGCATTCACAGAGTCATCGACTGCTGTTACTGGGGGAGAAGAAATGTAGCTGCATTTAGTTAAGGGAGTCTAGACACGCTGAGGTACGAAGAGTCTTTTGAGAATTTGATAAAAGTAACGGGCCATTTTTCCATGGAGAAATACAGACAATCAGCCCCAGTCCTGACATAGCTCTGCTGGATGAAACTGATGGAAAGGTTCAAGGATGTTCCAAATTCTCCCCTCAGAGTCCAGGCTGAGAGTCCCTGAGTTCTAATCCCACCACTGCCACTATTGTTATACTCTTTATAGAAGTATAACAGTAGTTAAAAAAAATTGTTCCTATTCCTAAAAAGAGGCACTAGCAGTGATGGAAACATAATCTTATGTTTTGTAACTCCTATTTGGTACCACTTTCGACCCATTTTACAGATCATAAAATTGAATGAAAAGAGGGAAAGTTACCATAATGATGTAATCATTATGTGATAAGCAGAGAACAAGGAAGTGACTACATTTCTAGGCTCACACATTGATAGATGGCTTTCTTCTCCTCACTGAGATAATAATTTTATATCTGGAACATAAATCAGTTAACTGTAGATGGTCAAGTTATTCACCTTGATCAAATAGTGCATTTTCATGGAAATACTTTGTGACTGACTATGGATAGAAACTCCATGTTTAAGAGCTAAACAGGTGTATTTGCAAACCACAGTACAGATGTTAGCTTCTCGGAATGCTTGGCCAATCTGCACGGGCTACTATGAACAGACTTCTTATAGAGAGTTTTCCCTTTTGCACTTCAAAATTTGACCCTTCCATCCCTGAAGTGGACAGCGATCACCTGGTTTAATCTCTGACTAGGCTACAACGTGTAAAGTTCTGCAAATAAATACGAAAGAGAGATGTAAAAATGCCCTGGGTTTGATGGGGCCGTTTACAACTCCTGCTTTCTGATCTGGAGACGCAGCAGTGCGAGGCCACAAATGACCAGGAAATTCCCCTTCTTGAAGCCAGTGTATCAACAAATACGAGGATAAACGGAAAGCTGCACAGGCCACCGCTGCCCACCACCCACTCGCTGTCTAATCGCACCCTGCTGCTAGAGCCATGGGGGGCGAGTCCATCAAAAACGGCTGCTGGCTACGGGGGACTGAGTCAGGGGGACAAGCTGTAACTGGAATGATGTCAGGGCCTTCACAGCTAAGGCTTCAGGAAGGTTAAGGCATGGAGCAGAAAGGCTGTTCACAGCTGGGCCCGAGTGCCTTTTTCTTTTCTGCTAGATATATTTAAGTCTTCTTTCCTAAATAGCTGCTTTCTGTCACTCGTGATATGAAAACGGTAACAGTTCACACACCAAAGACGACTTTGGTGTCCATTCAGAACTAACTTAAAATAGAGTGGAGCAGTACTTCTCAGGGCTATGTCAGCAGTGAGCTATTGGAAAAGGATAAAAGAGGAAACATTTCGGGATAAAGAATGCCTCCTAAGTACAGTTTAAAATCGGCTCATTTCGCTATGAGTTCACTGAACCAGCCGCTAGTATTTTCCGGCAAAAAGATGCTTCTTTCCACAGAGGTCACTGCTACACACCATCCAGCCGTATGTCCAACGCACCCTAATCAAGCAGGCTGATCATCAGTGATCGATTAAGAGGGACACCGTTTTCACGATCCTTTCTTGCCTGACCAGACCACGTGATCACCAGTGAAGCTTTTGTTGTCTACAGAAAGGCGAAAAAGAGGAGACCCATTCCTTTTCCATGCGGATGTCCTTGTCACAGTATGCCAGATGTCTAGTTATCTGGGCTTAGAGAGATAACAGAACGTGACTACAGACAGTGAGACTTCCCTTTGGCTTTGTCGGGAAGCTCCAGTGAGGAAACACAGAAACACTTTGTTTCGGGGCCCAGCACACAGTAGGTACTTACCAAATGATTGCTCTTCCCAGGAATACATGTGAACAAAATGATAAGCATTTTCCATTGTCATATAAACATCTAAATGTTAAAGCCTGGAAGCTGGAATGACTGCGATAACAAACAAGTCCCAGGTGAAAGGGAGGATAAAAGTTCTTTCAAAAACTCCGAGAGCTGCCCTTGGTGTGAACACCCATCAGTCCCCGCTTCCACTGCTGTGGGCAGGTCAGTGTGTTGGACAGAAAAGCCCTCTTTGGTGCAGGGGCAAGAGCAGGGGTCGTAGCATGGGTGACAGAATTAGTCTGGTGTGATGAGCAGATGTCATCTAATGTCACCGTAACAAAAAGAAATAAAAGATTTCACGTATTTAATATCCAAAAATAAAGGATATATTTTCTTTTTCAACTAAATGTAAGTTTTGGACAGAGAATTTTCTGCCAGGTAGCAGAATAATCACCCAAGCTAGTTCAAGCCGGCAGCCAGGCGCAATGCTTCATTTGAGCTGAGTAACTTTCCATATAATCAAGCTTAACGTACATTCTTTTTAGTTGTCAAGATACTACTGTATGAACATGTGTATATTTCCAAATTCAAATAAAAGAACTATAAAATATGATTCAAGCCATCTGCTTTCCCTCTTTTCTTTTATAAATACATACATAAAATAAATTGGTGCATGGATTTGTAGAGGGCTGTACGCATTTTATTCAAAGACATTTTTTAAATAGCCAGGTGACACCTGAAACAAGGGCTTTGAAAACCCATAAGAAATCCAGGTTACCTTAGCATCCAGCCTCCCAGCCCTGAGGCTGGAAACTGGGGGCAACCAACCCAGCTGGTTCCAGCCTGATTTTAGAGCTAGAAGACCCAATTAGCTGAATTTCTCCATCTGCTGGGGAGGCTGCTTGGTCTATGCATCGTGGACAGTAAGGCACATGGTAGATGTGAGGTGGAGAATAGAAATAATGATTGGAGTAATTCAACAACAACAACAGCAAAAAAAAAAAAAAAAAAAAAAAAAAAACCAGTGGAAACCTTGCCTTCCCCACCACCCAGTTTTAATTAATCAATTCGCTGTATAAAGCCGGTCAGAAAATTGAGTCGGCTCCCAATTCAGAATTATGGGAGCTACTTTTGCACAAAGAGGTATTTTACGCCATCATCCTCGCTGTCATTGCCCACGTGAGCCTCGTTCTTATTACCTGCCTGCTGCGTGCCAGGAGCCGTGCTAATAATCTCCTCATACATTACACCAACCCGGTCCCCGAGCCACGGCGTAAATGACGTACGTTCCTCACAGTTGAAAGGGCACCAACATTCAGAAGGAGCTCTGCATTTGACAGTCTGAAATGGGATGAAGATACTCTTGCTCTGTTCCTGCAGAGTCATTTTGTGTCATTTGCCACTCGTTTCATTAGCATGTACGGAGGGCCTTCCGCAGACCGGTCACAGCATGACACAGTGGAGCAAGGACTCTGGCCAGCCCCCGGGGGTTCAGTCCCACTACTGAGGGACTGCGTCCAGGCCTGGACTGCTGAACCTCGCCAAATTTTCTATCTCCCATCGAAAGGTGAGGAGACTAATGCCAACTTTAGAATAAATACAGAAATGGCACAAAAAATGCCCTTTTTTATTACAAAACCATATGTATGTAACTCTGCAACCTAACAGTATCACGCTCAAGCACACCGTATGCCAGTTTAGGTGAAACGTTGAAATTGCTGTCTATGTATGTCACGTGAGACCGTCACGTACCCTACCAACCACACGCAAGCAGACGTTATTCTGGTGGACACTGTGTGTTATTAGTACCCGGACTTAGTAGGTATTCAGGAAAACAGCTTTGTTCTTCCTTGACCCACTTAGGACTGAAGATACACGGTTATTGCTTATTAAAAAAAACCGAGAAATTGTTGTTGACTCTCTTAAGAACTTCTATAAAATATCGCTCAATTTTATTCTCTTGCTGAAAAACAATCCACAGCCCTCTCTATGGTAACTTTGTTGACGAAAAGTCAATCAAGCTGCTGCCATTAAAACGTCCCGGTTGAAAGAAGGTCACGAGTCGCAGCTCTGACCTGTCCTCTGGATCAGCGCTGCAGTTCTGCCTCTCAGTGACCCGCTCGGTCCCCAGGGCCCGTGGACAACACCCCAGGCCTGTCCACGCTATTTCTGACACGTAAGGATGGATACCATCAAACTCCTCTCCCCAGAGGGAAGAAATCCATTTGGAGGTCTCTTGCCTTGTAAAAAGTGCAAAAAAAAAATGCATATTTTTATGTTTTGAGAATATGTTTTTGCCAATTTGCACTTGGAAAGGCATAAATATAAAAAAGGGAATTTCCTTTCCTCCGAATAATTAGGAGAGAAAAATGTAGCTCTCAGGCACATCTGCTTCAGCTTTTCCGTTGTGTATTTAAAGGGAAAGGCCGTGAAAAGAAACCCATCTTTTTTTTGTGCCCCCGCTACACAGCTGGAGTGCTTCTTCATTGTGATGTGTATGCATGCACACTTCACACACAACCCCGTGCAAAAGGTATTGTGGTTTCTGTGTAATAACAATTTTATTTATGTGTATTTGTATTGCATCTATAATCACTGTACTTGTAAATACATGTATTTCATTTGTCATTCGGGTCAACTAAATAATCATCATTTGCCATTTATTTCTATGGAAAGAGGACTTGCCGTGGCTCATCCCTTATTTTAACGATGAGAAAGCCCAAGCAGGTTCGACACCTCGTCAGCAGAGAAATGCCCAGGGTCCCACAGTGGGAAATGCCACAGCCAGCACTTTCCGGTTTAGGGCCCATCTTCCTTCCCCGGTGTGGCACTCCTAAACAGCGAGGGCCCAACGTGTTCGCGCTTCTGTCTGCTTCATTCGGAAAGCAGGGCGGGTGCTAAACAAAGCCGGTTGACTTACTGTGTTATTTCCACACTGGTATGGTACATTGCAAGCAGGGTGTGCATTGACCACTGGGCTCACCAGGACCTTTGAGGAGGGATTCGGTGTGGGCGGAGCGAGCCCGCGTGGAGTCCGGTACTTCGGCTCTGGATGGGCTCTGAACATAGAGAGGTCTAATTCACCGCAGCTGTTTATTTCCAGCCTCAAAGTTCTCTATGACTTTAAACACTGCTACATATTACCCTAAAATGTGCTGTCTCATTTTCTTGCAGTGGAGCAAATGTTCTCTTGCACGCGCACGCGTGTGTTTTGTTTGTTTGTTTGTTTGTTCTCTGATCTGGCGTCTCACAGCAGCACAGGGCCAGGTCCCTGGGCCAGACGGAAGGATGAGGCCTGGTTTCGCTCCCCCACCTCTGTCCACACCCTTTGAAGTCCTTCTTCCAGAAGTGCACTGGGCTTCCCCACACCTTGACTTGGGGCTCGGCCCCATGACTGCCTAGCAAGTTGGCAGACTCCACAGAAGCAGAGGGTAGAAGCGAGGCTGTATCACTAGTAGCTTTGCCTGCTTACATGTCCACTAAGCATGGTGAGAGCTTCCGCCACACAGTCACTGCCCCTACGCCCTGGCCCCCATAAGGATTTTATGTGGAGCAGACCAGAGCCCAAGCCACAAGGGGGCGAAAGCCAAGCCCAGCTACATTCACTGATTGGAGCAGAGTGGCCCAACTGACCCCAGCTGACCTTCCGCAGAATCGCAGCTACTCAAGAAATACATGCTCATCCTAACCCCATGCTTTCGTGGGCGACAGAGGATTGATACAACCTCTGAATACGTCTTTTTATGGCAAAGTAGTATAGCTATAAAATACGTAGCCACCGTTGAGCCTAATCTTTATAAATCTAAGGATTTTAAAAATGAACGGTTTCCAGGGCATCTGTTTGTTACCGTCCTCCTGTAGAAATTAAACCCCATTTAAAATAATGCTTAGAATATAACTCTTGTTTGAGGAGGTGAACAGAAGCAGCTGACAGTCACTTCCCTCTATCGTTATCATGCCCTTCATCCGAGCACTGGAAAAAATCTCTTTGTTTGATTAACTTATTCGGCAAAGTGCTAGTAAGCACCCCCGAGTAGCTGATAGTGAGTTTCTCAGGATGAGGAGCCCAGGTGTGGAAGTGAGCTCACAGCTTAAGAGAGAGACAGCGATTCGAACCACAATTGGTGCACAATGCAATGGGAAGCTAAAACGGGTGTGCAAATGGTGTGGCATTTGAAGATGACTTTTAAATGGATTGTGCACTTATGGGAAACCCAGGGCTGATCTGTGTGCCTTATATGAATTGTCTCAATTAATCTTCGAAGCCCTCTGAAATGAAAGAGAAATTCCTAATATACTATTTCCATTTTCCAGACCAGAAAATAGCGGTCTAACAGAGGTTAAATACTTGTCCTGGGTCAGGTGTCCTGTAATGATAGTGGCTGTCTTTGAACTTGGGCAGTCTGATTCCAGAGTGCATGCTCCTCACCAGTACTCCGTAGCTGGAGATTAGCTCGTACCTGTGCCAGTTCTTAAGTGATAAATGTTGGGGGCTTTTGGGTGGCCCTTTAGAGATGCAGCTAGCTGGCCAAACTTCACATCCGCCGGGCCGTGGCTACTGTAGCCTGAGTCACAGTGGGATTATCATAGGGGTGCAAAGCCTTTCCTTTATGAGGATCACACTAAATGATGTCAACTACCAATCTGTCTCTCCTTCCTATTCACAAAGAGTTCTGACTCACCCACTTTCCTGGACTTCTGAGCACAGGTTCATGGGATATTTTTCAATCCCTGTCTTTTTTGGCTGCTCTCTGTTTCTCACACTGCCATCCACTATACTCCTTTTACGGTTCCAAGACATGGCACCCCTCTGTTTTGTCTCCCACCTTCTTGCTTGTCTTTTCTCCATCTTAGATTCCTCATCTTTCTTCCCATTTAAAAGAAATGTGTTGATGTCCCTTTGGATTCTGTCTTTCTTACTCTTTTTTTCCCCCTTTTTCTCTACTAATGTCTAATTTAGACTTTCCCCATGCAACCATGGTAAAGCCACTTAACTGCTCTATTTGACATTTTAATCATCATAAAATAAGTTTGATTTGGTTGTTTTGAGCATTACATGAGTGAAAAAATGCAAAGCACTTAGAAATTTCCAGAACACCACAAACATCAAATAAGTTTTAGCTATTATTCAAGAACTGTCCAGAAATTGGATTCTATATTTAAACCCACTTACTGTCCCCGGATGTCCCCCGAGTATCTCAAAATCTTGTCCAAAGTAGAATCATTTCACCACGAGTTCCTTGCCCTGCCTGGCTTCTCTGAAAGATTTCTACCGCTGTTTCCAGATACGAGCCGGAGCCCAGCTGTTGGCTGAGACTTTCCCTGCTCCTTCCTTCCATCTCCCCGCAGTTCCCAAGTCTTCCTCGTTCTCTTCTCAAGTTCCCCTCCTGCCTGTGTCCTGCCCAGCGTCCTCACCACTGCTGTTACCATTTTCGATGGGACTGTTGTTTGTTGCAGGAATGGGGGTTTGGATAATTGCAACTAATCCCCTTCGACTGGGCCCACTTTTCCAGGGTGCGGTCACTTGACATCCAGGGTGCGCTTCTGCAAAGCACATTCACCCCGCGCCTCTGCTTGCATCCCTACACGGCTCTTCATCAGCTTCAGGGCCATATCCACACTTTCAGCCAGGTTTCCAAGGCTCCCCTCCACGGAAACACCGTCCTGCACCTTCCCAGCTTAAGTTCCTACCCATTCACCCCAAGGGTCCCACAGCTCAGGCCCACCCAACTACTTGCATTGAGTGATTCCTATTATCTTCCAAATCCCCTTTTTTCCACCTACAATAAAGGCCCTAATTGGAGGCTTTTAAGTACAGAGCTCAAATAAAAAGTTCTAATATGTAAGATAAAAATAAATTCAGATAAAAGGAAAAAACCTAACTTTATTAAAACTTTCACGAGGAGTTATACATATAATTATATAAAGCCAAAAGTCTTTCTGGCTTGCTGTAATCTTTTCACTAATTTTTCCCCATTGAAAAGATAACTTCTTTGAAAAAAAGATGTCCTCCGTTTTCTCCCCTTTTTACAGCTTCATTCACATTAGTACTCCCAAAGCTATTTTCAAATACTGTAATTTTGGCTACTGCAAGAAGACATCCCATTTTATTTTTAAAAAGCACAAACAGATTGATTTTTAAAAATTGATGAATACCATTGGGGTGACCTCCATAGTTTCCTCTGTGTGCGTGTGTATTATCTAAATTTTCAAACCTGTACATTTATCACATTTGTAATAAGAAAAGTGTGTCTAAAAATGACACAATTACCAAGCAGTCAACAACGTATACTCCGTAATGGGATCTACATACATGTTCTCTTAGCATAAAACACTTGAAGAGTTAAAGGGTTCCTGAATGTAAATGGGGAGACACCTGCTAGTTATAGGGTACCTTTAGATGGACCCCCCAGGGCTTGGCTGTATACTTGCCAGAAGTCACTTTCGGACTTTCCCTCCAGCGTAGAGATTATAGTCCCTGATGAAGCACACAGGACACTGAGCCATCTGACTCTGGATCGCGCTCAGTATCGCCGCCCGATAGAATTGTTTGAACTTAACTCGCTTTAACAAGAGTTGAGGAATCTTCCCACATCTCAGTGTGCATAATGTTACGTTTTTCATTCCTGGCTTCCAAGTGTTCTCTGTCTTGTCTTTTCCCAAGCGGTTCCCCTGGCTTCATCCCCACACCTCTCTCTGTTTTATCTCCCCCAACGCTACTGCTTTGTTTACCGTGGAGGTGACAAGACACAAACCAGGGTTTGGAAAGAGTGCGGGGCCGGCTCGGACTTTTCTTATAGGAAATGTGCTATAACTGTAACATTTGCATCTGGCATTTTGTGGCTTGTAGCCCCTCATCGTCTGCTATGTGTGAATTCCAGTCGGGTGATTCATCCTGCCAGGGGAGCTCTTTGCTGCTTCTGCTCTGCGAGCAAGTGTGAGGGAAGAGGGGAGAAGTATCTCACTCCTTCAGATTTTTCAAGTGCTCTGTAGCTTTTCCCAGAGCTGGGAAGGAGATTTTTTCCGATGAGAAATGCTGCAGTTCTGACATAACAATCCCATGTCCCACAGCCCGGCTCGCTCTTCTGGGTGCTCTCCCCTCTATTTCCCACAATGCCAAGTCCATTGTCAGATTACTAGTACAATTAGGGCTCTGGAAAGAGGAAAACGGCACATTGTGGCCTTGATAACCCTGCATGGAGAACAAGTAACGACTCTGCCACCCCATTCCAATTTTAGAGTTGGATTCAACAATAAGAGTGAATAGAAGAAACACAGGAAAGCAGATATGTGTTTTAAAAATCATCCGTGACCAGAAATGTTTATCTAGAAACATTAGGCTCCAGCGAGATGTCTATCACCTCCTCCTTGCATATGTATTCGTGTAGAATAGCCCTTATCTATTATCGAAGTGCTTCTACAACCTTCTTTTGGAAAGGTCTCCCTGGTCACACGCACCTTAAGCTGGAGAGGAAGGCGCCTGATTGAGCTTTTTAACTGAAATAGTTTCTGTAGAACAATGCAAACTGGATTTATATCATTGCTTGCAAAGACGAAGATAAATGGAATTGTCACTTCCACTGGGATTGGAATTGAAAGTTTCTTTGTTTGGCGGGCAATGCACCGTTTCATCGCCCAGATAAAGCAATGTGAAAAAGCTAAAACCAGAAGCGCTAAAGCAAGTACGCTTGTCCAGAGGTTAAGGAATTTGAATTAAGATACTAGAATGGGCGCACAGTTCGATTTCCAGCCAAGCACAAGGAATCATATATTTTTTCACAGAGGCGCTAGCACAGGTAAAATATTACAAGAAAGTTTTCACATATGATATGTCATCTCTCTATTCTTACTAGTATCCTGAATCTCCCTGCCCTATTTCACCCTCCACCTGCGTTGCCATGGGTTTGGGATTTTACCTTTGGTTTCATATTTGTGGTCTTCTGTCTCCCTGCATTCAGTCAAACGTCCCCCGATCTCTTTTTACAACCACAAACCCTCTTCCTGTGCCTGAATTGATTCAACAAATGAGTGAGAAAGTTTTTAATTAAAAGTTGCAGAAACCCAATTTAAAAGCATCTAAACTAATAAAGGGAATGTATTGAGCCATGCAAACGGGGAATGGGAATGGCTGCTGCAGATATGGCTCTCGGGCTATCATTTCACAGGATAAAATCAGGAGCGCATTCCTCTCTTTATTTGTTGGCCTTGATTAATTATTCTTGTCTTACTCCTCAGACAGAATCTCTGGACGCAGTGACAAGACAGTGAGCTTTAAGAACCCTGGCACAAAACTCCACTCGAATAAACTACTCCATTAGAACCCTAAGACGTCTTCCTTAATATACAGAGGGGAAAACACCTTGGGAAAAATTATGGTTAGCTCTGTTGGGCTTATGTTCCAACCTTGAATAATTAAGTGCTACGTGGAGAGGCAGGAGACTTTTCCAATCTCAAAATCTGGGTTAAGAACGCAGGACCCTAGCAAACGTCTAGTACACCGTAAAACATGAATAGGCAAATGATGGAACGACACAATATGAGAAAACAGACAGCAAAACAACCGGTGACAAGACCGTCTTCTGGGTGTTCCAGGGGTTGACATTATGGTGCACGCAGTTGGCTGGTGTAGCTCAGTGGATTGAGCGCGGGCTGGGAACCAGAGGGTCCCGGTTCGATTCCCAGTCAGGGCACATGCCTGGGTTGCGGGCCAGGTCCCCGTGAGGGCCATGTGAGAAGCAACCATACATTGCTGTTTCTCTCCCTCTCTGTCTCCCTCCCTTCCCCTCTCTCTAAAAATAAATAAAAATAAAATCTTTAAAAAATAAAAAAATAAAAAAAATAACTATATTTACTCTGGTTAGGGAGACAAAAGATATAATGAAAAGTATAATCAAAGAGTTGAAAATTATAAAAAGAACAGTGTTTAAAAATATGAGCTGGATAAATAACACAATTTATTGGTTGTTGGAGACTGGAGAGAGCTAGAGAGCATGACTGCACTGGATGCTAGTTTAAGACTGGCAATGAATTAAGAACAGAGAAACAAAAAGTGGGAAGATAAAAGAGAGTAAGATATTTAGAAGATATAGAACAAATGAAGGTTATAAAATGTGTGAGTTACAAATTCCAGAAAGAGAGACCAGAGAAAATAAGTCAGAAAAAAATAGCTGAAGAAGTAATAGGTGAGAATTTTCAATATTCAGGAGCAATAAAATAGTATAGGATACTAGTATACTATTTACTATAATATTAGTATAGTGGAATAATATGTACAGGATATGCTTCATGCAGGAAAAAAGGCCACAGATGGAATTTCAGAAATGCAGAAATAAACAAAAAGCAGCAATAAATAGTAAGGATGTGGGTAAATATAAATGATTATAGTATGTTAAACAATAATAATATCTTATGTTTTAAGATATAAATTATTAAAATATACGAAAATATATATAAAAGTTTGAAGGTAGGAAAAATAAAGGTTAAATGTTTTAAGTTCTTTCCTTTGACCTGTAATGGATGTTTTACTTTTAAAAATCAAGCAGTCATAATGTGATATGTATGGCAACTATGCAAAACGGTAAAAGTTATCATTTTCAAGCAGATAGAGCTAAGAGAGAGCAAAACTGTATTGCTGAAAGATAACTAATCAAAGTGAAGACACTGGAGTAGGAAAAAAGTAATGGAATTAGTGATTATCAGAAATTATATTAAATATAAATTGACAAAATCCCTTAATTAAAATACAAAGATTGTTGAACCACCAAAATAACCTCAAAATTAAATTCTGTGCTGTGTGTAGGAGAAATCTAAAGAATTTAAAGGACAAGGACTGAAAAAAGATGCACCATGCAAACACTAAAGGAAAACCAGCATGCTATATTACTATCATATAAAAGTAGACTTCCTAGGAAAATATGAATAAAGAAGGGGAATTCATAATAATAAAGCATCCATCAAAAGGAATGATGGAATAATCTAAAGCAAATCTATCAGAACTACATGCAAAATCTGGAATCATAGTAACTGAATTTAATAAATTTTTCTTAGAAACTGACAACAAAATCAGGCAACAATACTAAAAATAAAATAAAAAAGAATGTAAAGAGTTTGAATTATGGTACTCAAAACTTTGACAAAATGTTAACAAATTTGCCCGTTTAGTATATCCTAAAGCAAGTCTCAAATAAATTTTAAAATTCAAATTATGTAATCTCTGAACACGAAGTTCAGAGTCAACACCAAGGACAATAAAGCCCCCCACCCTGCCCGTGGCTTCATTATGAGCCTATCTTGTATTATTCTTGCTGCCTCTAATTGTCACTGTCTGAATGTCCTTTCATTTAAGGACAACTTCCCCAGTGATGAGCCCAGAGTTTCTAGGGACTTTGTTAAGTTTCTAAGATTGGTTTTAGTTTTGCTTATTGGCTTGTTTTAATAGTGAGAATGTGAATATTACGGTTGTAGTTTTGTTTCCAGCCAAGACCAAATCTCCTCTGTCATTTCTGGTCTGGGTGAGGAAATTTTTTGGTTTGCCCAGGAAATTCCAGTTTTATACATAATGTTCTCATGCAATTATTAACAACATCCTCTTTTACTCGTACTGACAATGTGTTCGTTAGGACAAAGCATTGTTTGATATGTTTAGACTTTAATTATATGGCATAAATTAACTTTTTAATACTGAACCCATGGTTTATTTTGGCTATGATTGTCACTTTTGGACCATAAAATAAGACTGACTGCTTCTGAGATTTTAGTTTATTAAGTGTGTAAGGAATGCCTAGAAGTATAGGTAGGCAGATTAAAATTTAAATGATCAACAAATATACATATTCATATCTTCCCCAACTATCTACGTGTAAATTGAGATAAGAAACAACTTATCCCATTCTTCCAAATACTTAGAACTTATGAACAATAAAATAAAGCCCTGGAATCTTACACAGTATTTTGTCACTGATTTCCAGATTCCAGGGGGTCATGTTGACTTTCTAAGATACAGATTCAAAATTCTGTATCAAGGCTATCAATAATTTTAAAACAACTCCCATTTGAATAAAGAGACCAGCTATGCTATCCAGAGAAATGGGAATGGGGAAGTGAAGCTTTCCAGGGAAAGATGTATCAGTTTTAGGAATAGAAGTTTATCCCGTGTGTTACCATTCTTCAAGTCCAGCACAGCCTGATATAACAGTGGAAGGTGTAGTATTAGCTATTCACATGAAACAGTCAATTTTGGCACACCTATTCAACACAAGAAGGAAGGGAGAGAATCTGGATGTGATGTCTTCGAAGAAGATAGGCCTTAGACACTTTGAAACAAGTTCCGGCAGCTTAGCGAAAGATGGAAATTTCCGAGAACGTGTCTCCTGGACTCTGAGCATCGCTATTTGCAAAGACCCGAGTGAAGATGATTCTGGAACTCACAGTGAAAAATGTGTCTCCCTGACCACAGAACGACACACTTGTCACTCTGGTTTCACGTCCTTCCTGAGATGCCAAGCGGAGCAAAGACAAACAAATATGCAAATTGGAACCAAAACATAAACAAGGATTCCGTCCCATGGTACTCTCCGCCGAAGAATGAAATCACTAGAAAGAAAGGACGTTTATGAACTCACGTTCAGGGCAGGCAGGCTACAAAAGAGTTTAGCTGTCCTTCTAGAAAACAAAAATTAATTTGCTCGGGCCAAATTAAAATTAATTAAAATTATGCAATGTTGCCCTGGTGTTAATTTTAACGGTGAGGTTGTTGTGATTTAAGACTACAATTAGTTCTAGTGTTTGAAAGGGAAGCTCTGTAATCGAGACAGGACATTTTAATAATCCTGGTTATAAACATTTAATACATCATCTTTAGGGACTCACAAACACATTGTAATTAACTTTTACAACTGAAATAAATCAGATTGCATTAGCATATTGCAAAGGAAAAAATCATTTGCATGATTGAAAACAGCTTCAGAAAAAATTATGTGGAACAGGCTCCTTGCACACACCAGCGCGACTTTTTACCAGGTTTCTTGTATGCGGATTATTTTTAACAAGTACAGTTTCTTCGGCTAATTATAACTTTTACTGTACATGGAAGTATCCTGGTTCTGAAGAGGCAGCTGAAGTCATTCTGTGGTCAGTGGGACTAGGTCCAACTATTGCAAACTAATTGGGGGCTATTCAAATAAAAGTAGAATGTGCATTTGCTCTGCGGCTACTTCTGTGCCATGAGCAAGTTAATTCGGTCGGGAGAAAATGATTTTTATGCCCGCGTTATTCGTGGCCAGGGCTAAAATCATCAGCAAGAAGAGGGAACGGCCTCTCTGGCGTTCTCACACTCAGCATCTACTCTGCTCCACGGAATGCCAGCCCTTGGTGAGCCGTCTCTCTGTGATGGATAAAATGGCAGTCTGCAATGTTCACTCGGGAACCGAGCAAACAAAGTAAGTTCTTATTAAATAGCGCCTGTTTGTTTTACCAAAGAGACTTCAGGTCAATGGAACCAGCCAGACACGCCTTTGGCTACTGAGTGAACACTGGTACCCGGATAGGGAGTTGAAAGTACAGATTCTGTAGTCACATTTCCTGGGTTGGAACCCTAATTTCACTGCTTAATTACTATGTGACATTGGGGTCTGGGCCTCAGTTTCTCCACCGATAATCGGAGGATAATGAAATGTGTTGAGAAGTGTCATTATAAAGACTAAATAAGACAATGCCTGCCATTTACCTTAGAACGGGGTCTGAAACAGAGAAGGCACTCAGTGAACGCAAGGATAACCACTGTGATGACCATTTCTGTGGGCTACCCTTAGGTCAATGTCTAAGAGAAAAAATAACCTATTCATTATGGTTTGGCAGCTAATGACATTCCTGCACAGAATTTACTCAGGGCTTCCTCCAAATGCACTACCCAGCTCCCACCTTTCCATTCATTTACTTAATTATTATTGTGCCTTCACTATGCAAAAACCACAATCAGATTTGCAAAACAGGGCGTGTGGGAGACTTTGGCACAGAAGCCACCGTCTACAAAGCCAAGTCTGGACTCAATCAATGGGTCAGAAGCCTCGCCACGTTATGAAATAAAAATAAGGAGCACAGCCAAGTGCAGATTGCAGGTGTCCAAGGCAAAGCAACAAGAGACCCCTCCCTAAAAAAGATATAGCAAATAAAAGGAAGCTTCCCAATTGGAGCAGAACAAAAGTCAGCACGTAGGGATTAATCCTTGGTCAAAAGTAAAAAATCTGGGCGAGGCATGTGAGGATACCAGGGGTAGCCTTAACCCTGTTCCCAGGGCAGGTCTGAAAACAGCTAGGTCGGGTTCACGCCTGACACCTACGTGGCATGACGCCATTGGGGGCACAGTGGGGTTCAGGGTGAGGCTGACCGAAAGGTGAGTTAAGGCTGGCCGCTGAGACCAAATGAGGCAGAGATAGTAGCATTGCTTTTAGGCAGAGCTTTACGGAAGAGGAATAACTAGTTTCCCTTCAAGCAAGTATTTCTGTTTAGATTTCAATTTAAGGTGGATTCTAGAAACAAATGATGAAAAAACTGGAAATACAATTCATTCTTAAGAGTTCTTCTTCATTTGACGCTTTGGTTTGACAGAAGATGACTCACATTTTACCCTGTATTGGGGGAAGGAGTGGGACCCTTCTAATGGGGAACTTCTCATTTCTCCTGAGGCTATAGTTTATTGACTTCAAAGAGGAGTAGCTTAATTAACAGAAGAAATGAAGCCTATTGCATAATTAACTAGACATTTACCTAAAATCAATAGTCTAATTGCCACACCTACATAGGGGATAATGTGCGTCTTATTGAAAACAATTAATTTATATCTACATGTTAACAAGCAGATTGCGGTTTGTTGAAGAGACTCGCCCGATCTGTAAAGTGATAATTTATTGAACAATCAATTAATCTTTTTAGGACTGCAAATATAAACATGCAGGGAAGAGCCACACTGTGCCTGTCTGCCTGCAAAGGTCAGACTCCCATCCTGGGTCCCCTCTCAAGTAGCTCTAAGATACAAAAGCAACGAACAAGATTTTACTTCAGCGCGATTTCTTCGGACACGTTATTTTCCCAGGGAGCCAATAGCAGGCGGAATATTTGGAAACAGGGAAGCACCAGTGGAGACTTGTACCCTGTCTTTGCAACGGATTCCTACTCTGCTTTTGCTTCCTGGCTGCAGGTACCCATCAGCCCGTCCCAGGTTTGGATGTATTCAGCTACATACATCCTCCGGACTTTGTAACCTAACAGTGTGAAGAACTGTTTCATATCCAGGAGAATGAATTATTACATTTATCAAAGAATAAGGGTGAATGTCAAAAAGCTTTAAGGTTTAGGTTGAGTGAAATACCCCACCGTGTGCACACTTGTCCAAAACGTTAACTTTTCACCTGGCACAACTGGATGTGAGGGATTCCAAAGCGCTAGGCACTTCCTATTTTAGGACTGTTCTCAAAGCGTTTTACTTCCTCAAATATTGTTACGTCTTAATATGAATTTTCTTGCATCTGCCTTCAAACTTGGCTATCATTTACATTCTAACGCTCACACCCAAACTTTTCCAATCCACTAAAAACATAAACTCCTCAGTAATTACAGTATCAGCCTGTGTCCAGGTAGAAGAGGCAATTTAAGTATCCATACAAATTTCTAAGACTTGGACTCCAGAAGTCTCCATAAACTTCCTGCAATGGAAGACTATGCACTGAAGTACAAATGGCAAGTGCGGCTGCAGAGAAACAGCGTAAACCAATCTGAGAAAGGGGTGTCTAGATCTCAGAGCAGGGATGCTAACCGTGGGGTTCCAGCGGTTATTCTCCACCTGCGGTTCTACAGCAACAGGTCCGTGCTTTTGGATCTTCGTTGCGTTTTTCCGTTCGCTAATTTCTCACTGTGATGCAGCATTCTCTTTCGTTACTAATGTGGTTGACACATCGGGACGATGTTACCAGGGCCTATGATTTGTCATCAAGAGATACCAGAGACATATTCATATCACGTTAGCTGCGCCACAGGTATCTCACAGTACTGTGCATGCTTAGCATGTCTGAGACATGATGGGAGGAATGAGAGTCACCATGAGATCTTGTTATTCACTATGTTACAGAAGAAACACATATTGTAGCCTCACGAACTTGTCTTTTAAACACGTTCGTGCTGTTTTAACATGCATTTTATGTTATTCATTTCGAATCACTTCTTCTGAGATAGGGCTCAGCAGACTCCCAAAGGAGTCCCCGGGCACATTTCCTTGGAAAGACACCTGCCTAAGAGTCCGCGTGGAAAAGGCGGAGCATGGCGCCGCCGCCGCTCCCCGCCCATGTGCCAGGCAGACTGGCTTCTGGGTCACCAACGCGCCCGAGTGTGGGCTCGGACTCAGATCCTTCTGACGGCAGCGCTGTCACCAGCTGCCATCTGCTCTGAGCCTTTCACACTTATGGGAGCCTCCTGAGTTCAAGTCTCTGTCAGTACTGATTGTGAGGATAGCTTTCATTCATTGAGTACCGGCTGTGTTACTTACACCCTCTCACCGGGACTCCCCACAAACCCGTGAGGTGAGTGTTGTCATTTAATAAAGGCGAAGCGTAGCTCAGACGGTAGCAGAGCCAGGCTCCGAAATCTCTGCGGCTCTCCTCAAACTCACACCAGCAACGGCATGCTTTTTTGAGAGAATAAGGTTACATGTCTGCAGCCAACAGATACGGACCTACTGAGCATTTTATCATCATCGTACTACGTGGCTTCTCACTCCACCCTCCACGTGGCTTTGTATGTTGATTATCTCACGCTGCATTGCTTCTGTCCAAAACAAAAGCAGAAGGTGAAGAGGGAAGCCGAGGCACTATGTTGAGAGTGAAAAGGAATGTTCTAGGCAAGGTTGTTTCGCTTACTGATCCTCCCCCCACCCAGTGTAGAAGGTCGGCCTGTCACGAGTCCCTGTTTTTAGGTACAACTTTTGTGCTAGGTACCGAGGGGTCATGGGGGTAAGAAAGTTCCTGCCTTCAAGGGGCTCACAAGAAAGGGACATGAAAACTACTACCTAACACAAAAGGCAAAATGATGGTTAGAGATGACCTGTAAGTACTGCTGTGGATTATTAAGTCGTTTAATTCCCAACATAACTCCAAGAGATAAGCACTAGCCTCACTGTCCCCTTTGCACAAAGGAGGAGCAAAGGCAGGGAGAGGTCAAGTGAGTCGCTCAAGGACACACAGCACACAGTGGCAGAACTGGGATCCTCACCAGGCGACATGCCCTAAACCCGGCACTCACAGTGAACCCAATGTTCCGAGGGCGGTGGCATCAGCGATGAAAGGAGAATGAATGCTGTCAACAACCACGGGTCGCTTTCCCAAGTGCTGTGTGGTGAGCATTTGGGCACTTACTTATTTGCCTCAATAGATATCCCCTCAGTCTCTACTCTGATAGTACGAGCTGCTTCTGAGCAGTGCATTCTCCTGCCGTTACAGAGATTTTAACTGTTACTCATCTGACCTGTGGGAGCAAATTGCTCGTTGGGAGGTCTCAAAAAAAAAACCATTTAAATATTATGTAAGTTTTAAAACTGACATGTCATGTTTCATTGAGAAAGTAGCCCAAGCAATTTTAAATAAGGAAAGTATCACCTCGGAGGAAAAAAATAAAAAGCCAACTCAATGACTTTGGAAGGTATTTAAAACACGTTCATCATCCCTTCCCACATTCATAAATATTGATTTGTGTAATTTTTTTAAAAAATTAGGGATTTTTAAATAAGGAGAGAACATTGCATGACTCGGTTCCCACATTTTTGGGATCCCTATCTTGCTGTACTAGGAGGTGAAAGAACACCTAAGTTCAAAACAATGCTATCTTTTTGTTGACTTCCAGTAAGTTTTTTCTCGATAGTCATTTCTCTATTCAACCAGGAAGAGTTTTTAAAAAACCTGTTTAACCTTTTTACATACTTTTTACTCATCCCAATATAATTTAAAACATTTGAATAATTCCGGCCATTGAAGCGAGTCCCTGGTTAAGATGACTATCCTTCATTTTTCCATCGGGTTTCTGAAGTCCTCTCTTTTGACTATACTGTTGCTGCTATCTAATTTATGATTGTTCTTTTTATAAAAACACACTCATTAGAATACCCCACGAATGAGAAGAGACTGATTTTGTAACTCAGATTTGCTTAACAGCTCAGATGGGCCCTCAGGACTCTGTGTCCTGGATGCCTATCATACTGAGAATGATCACAACACAGACCAAGAATTAAAACACGCTCAATAGAAGCCTCATCTTAGATGGAGGTGCAACAGGAGGTCCTCCAAGTTCTCAGTGCTGAGTTCATAACAGAGAAGTTGGGCACGAGCCGGCGGGGGGGATTGGTACGGTTGGCAGAAGATGCTAAGTCAAGCCAGAGCAAGCACCAGATTAGCGGCGAGTCTGAAATTAGAGTTTAGAAGAATTGATGCAATGGAGCAAGACAAGGGAAACTATAATTTGTACATTGGAGGCCAAGCAAATTTGTCTAGACAGGATTTGGGAATAATGAAGCCTCTCTTCAAAATCCCCAGACGAGCCCAGGAGAAGGTCCCCCTTGGTGGATACCAAGATCTTTCTGTTAAAAACGCCCTGCCACGTCTCATTCCTTTTACTTTAAATTCTGAACTTGTCAGGGCTCACCACATCTTTGCTGCAAATAGACCCTGCAATTTCCTTTGCCTGCAGGAAAGTGGGCCAAAGGTGGGTTCTGCCTGACGTCAGGAGGCGGGAGTGGGGAAGGCTCAAGGTGAGGGGAGGCCACACAGGTAGACCTCGGTGCGTTTTATCATGACAAAGGGACTAGTTAGCACAGACACTGCTTTGAAAAATGGAATTTTCACTTCGGCCCGCCCACCTGCCTTTGATAGTTGGTTTCGGATGGTTTGCCCGTGAGCAGTTCTGGCTGGCCTTCCCTTTTCCAGAAGCCTGTGGTCTGTCTGTCTTGAACTCCTTCTAAGTTTTGCTTCCTCTTCCCTGGGCCTCCCTTTTAGTTCACTGGAGGTGAAGCTGCCATACACTAACATCCCAGCTAATCTTTCCAAATTAGCAGAGCACCGGCCCTGGAGGTTCTCATTAGTTGTACAGTGGAGATTTATCCGGTCTCATTTGCCTAATACGGGGGCCTAACTTCGGGCACCTGGCCCCTGCAGTAGGGGGTACGGGAGAGTCGGAATTGGTCTTCTGTCACGGTGCTGCAGACTCGCTAATTTGCTCCACCTAATAAAATTACAAATGAATACAGCTTTATTCACATCGCTTTTATAGGTTATAATAACCTTGGTACCCCATAACCTCCTGCTAGCTGAATTAATCAGATCATATTAATATTTCTTCTTACTTTCTTTTAACTGGTTCTTCTCTTAATTAAAGGGGCCAACGATGTAAACAGGGTAGGAGACTGGAAACATGGCGTCAGGTTATAAACAAGGCTCATTAAAAAGATGGATGAGCGGGCAGACTGCAAAAATTGCTTACTTCGCAAGTATACATTTTGTAATTTCCTGACGACTAAAAGAACTAATGCCTGACCCCACCCCCTCCCTTTTCCACATGTATAAAAGATGATAATTTTTGAATGCTGGGGCTGCGGTGGCAAAACCGAGGAACCTATTCATCAACCAGAATAAGGTCTTTCACATTCTAAGACTCTGTTCTCCTTTCCCGCAAGCCCCGAAATGTGAAATACAGTTGAAAGTGGAGGAGAGAAAAAAAAAAATCTGGAAAAAAAAAAAAACCCAACAAGAAATGGTTTCAAAAGAAAAAATAGGGAACTTTTGAGAACATTAAACCACAATTGAAATTGAAAGAGAAAATGAGGGATTTCTTAAAAGACCAATCTTCTGACCTTGCATGTGTTCAAGCGTGCATAGGATACACACATGTGTTTGGTTGTACACAGAGGGTCATGCAGAGCTCAGTCTTTATGCAGGAGAATTATAATTATTAAAGGGAACAGCCCACAGAAGCCGGCTCACACGAAGTTGTAACTACAACATAGTAGCACCAGAACCGATGTGACTCAGGGAATGTAACTCAGCTACATTGCAAATACTTTGTATCCACCGGAATGTCGGTGCAATTATTCAATAATGATAAACAAATAGGTTCAGATAGATGGAGTAGATATTTGTATTATGTTGTACATGTATTCTATAAAATATGTTTTATATATTATACTTATAATACATAATGTTTATATTTATAATACATCTTTTTACTCATACAGTCACGCATGTATAGATGCTAATTCGGGTCTGGTCCTCATTTTGGAAACTTCTGCTCCCGTTCCCTTCACCCAGCAAGGAGACACCTGCATTTCCACCCTCATGGCAAACTCCTAGCAAAGCCCAGCCCCCTACTCCCCATCCTTCCATCTTCCTTCTCAATGGGGGGGGGGTGCCCAGTGAGACCTGCTCCTTCCCGGATAAACCAGGGAGGAACGCTGAACCGATTCCCTCACATTTTTATGGAGGGATCGCATCCTAATTCCCCTCAATGTTTTGCATAGAAGGAAAGAACACGGGAGGGGCTAAGACAGAAAGGGTAAAACCCGTGTTTACTGGAGACTTTTGCGCCTCACACAACCCGTGGATGCCTGTGACTGTATGGTGGTTTCTTTCTCAAACATTCCGGGGAGAAGCCAGAGAGGAAGATCCCCCCACCCCGCGACACTCCCGTTTTCCATACGAATGGCTGCAGGTGTGACCAACAGTTCTTAGTCCAAGAAATTCCGTGCAGATAGGAGAATATAATATATACTTAATATGTATTTATAGAATATGTAACATATATTATATATTTATATAATTAAATATATGATATATATTAGATCCATTAAATGTAGGAGTGGAGAAAGAATAATCTGTACTGCAGATATTATTTTTCTCCATGGAGCTCCAACTCTGGGGACATGACATATTCTTTTCTTTTTTTTTAATATTTTATTTATTTACTTTTAGAGAGAGGAGAAGAGAAGGCGAAAGAGAGGGAGAGAAACATCAATGTGTGGTTGCCTCTCATCTGCCCGCCACTGGGGGCCTGGGTTGCAACCCAGGCATGTGCCCTGACTGGGAATCGAACCAGCGACCTTTTGGTTCACAGGCCCGCACTCAATCCACTGAGCTACACCAGCCCAGGATGACATATTCTTTTCTTAAAGCACATCTTGGAGAGGCTCCAGTGAGCGATCCGTTCCCGAGCGTTCTCTGCCAGTGCATCCCCAGTGCCAGGCAGGCGTATCAGGAGATGGGGCGTGCAGTGTAAACAGGACGGGCTCAGACCAGTGGCCCAAAGGTTTTGGAGTCCAGCGCCCAGCAGCAGCCATCCCCTGATGCTGCAGAAGCCAGGAAGGAATTTACAGGACCCCTCTGGAAAACAGACCCTCGGCAAGGGGGGTGATTTCACGCACAGGCCGAAGCCAGCCGTCCTGACATCTTCGGCCTCAGCCCTGCGCCCGGTGGGCCCCGCTGCACGTGCAATGAGTGTTCCCACTGGCACACTGCTCACTCTGGGACGGAGACGGAGCCCTGTGTTCGATCCTCATCGTCACTGCCTCTGGCTGTGTGTGGAGAAGACGGCTAAGCACCGTGGCCTGACCGTGTCGGGGCCGCACCGTGCCAACGTGTCGGGCATGACTGCAATGCTGGGGAGTGACGCTTCGGGAGAAGGGTCAATGAGGGCAATGAAATCATTTCCATTCACCTTTCTTTCTTTTCTCTTTTGAGGTGACAGCTTAATATTCAGCTGTAAGAGGGCAGAGGATGAAAGTGAACGGAAAATACAAGTGCGCCTATTCGTTTCGTGATTCCGCTGTTCCCTTCAAACGTAAGCAAAATAGTCTCGAGGTGGTAAATACGTGTGTTTATGTTTTCAGTTTGGTTTTCCTGGTGCAAAATCATCTTGAGATCTCATTGGCACTTTGTCCTAATAAGGAAAATTCTCAAATCTATTCCCTGGCCTACCACCTAAATGTCTCACATAAAGCCCTTTAATTTTACTGAAGTTTTTCCTTATTTTCATATCCGTTTCAAAAATAAATACACACTATTTTCATCTCAGTTTTGTGTTATTGATTCCGTATCTAATAACCTTCTAATTTAGTATTAATTTAAAGCTCTTGTGAGCCTGGAGATGCTTATTTTACATTTTTTTTTCCTAAAATGACTCAAGTTTCTCAAATATTGATCATGTTCTACTAATTAAAAATGTTGACATTTTAGTTAGCATTGGAGCGCACCCTAAACTGTTTGCACTGAACAAAAGCACAGTCTTTTCAAAGAGTCCCAGAGACGCGCTGTGTCTATTTTTTGAATGTGAAAACTCCTTTTTCCGCCCCTTTTGATCATTTTCCTGAAATGGATGGTCTCTCTTTCCCTCTCGCCGTTTGTCACTAGGGGAGTGTAATTTCATGACCCTTCCCTTCTACTTGCAGCTTCCTCTAAACAAAAGGACACAGTAAATAAACACAGGAGATACGGCAGTTTCTTCCCCCACCCCACCCCTTCCCTCAGCTCCCTGGAGCTGCCAGGGCCACTCAGTCCTTCAAATACTGTCCTGAATTAGTCTCCGCACTGATGTCGTGAGGCTGGAGTGCCTGATAATCATGAAGACCAAATGGGGTCCCCGCTGTAGTATGTGGACTGAGATATATTTTTTTCTGGGACTTTTGGCAAACCTATCTTGCTGACTACACTGATGAAGGTTGCAAGTAATTGTGTACACGCTGCTGTGAAAGATAAATGACCTTCCTTTCCAAGGACGCTTGGCCGGGCCTTAATCCTGAGTGTGTGTGTGTGTAACTGTTTTTTGAAAGCCTGACAAGGCATCTTGATCATTTCCTCATTTGGAGGCCTATCCACTGCCTTGCACAGGGCCCCCCTCTCTGAACTGTTATTATTCTGTCGTGAGGCCTTCTTCGGCCAGGATGTTGCTTCATTTCCACCTTTTGTCTCAGCCTGAATGTGAATGATGCTCTTTCAGCAATATACGGCCGCTTAAACTCCCTGCTGCCGCCTTACATAAATATACACCACCGTCTCGCCCTATAACTCACTTTGGGCCTGGAAAAATAGTGACTTCCTTTATTGGTCAGATTCTCTCCCAATTCCCAACAGCTGTGCATTCTCACCTCTGAGGATCCTTATCTTCAAGTTTCCATTTGTCTCAGCACTATTCCAGGGGATTGCCAATAAAAATGATTCCCATTTTTATAACCCCTGAGAACACAGGAGCCAGCTTCCGGGACAAACGGATTCCCTCCCCCCCGCCCCAACAAATAAACAAACAAAACCGCCACACAACTTTCCGAAGAGGGGTGTTTTGTCTTTAGGGGAGATGGCCTTAAAATGGAGCGCATTGGGGATTCAGTAAAACTTGAAGTGTGCCCTCTAAAGCCATTAATGATATTCAAGAAAATACGTGTTTATTTTCTGCCCTCAGAGAACAGATCGGGAGATACGGCATGTGATCGCTAAAATGAACGTTTGTAGGCATACTGAATATCCGTATGTGCAAGAAACTGTATGTTACATATCCCACATATCTGCCTTAATAAATCTAATGACTCCCCGTGCCTCGGCATTGCGAGTGATTTTAAAATGGCCAGGCTCTATCACATTTATTTACTAGAGGGGAAGATGTAGGAAAGAAGGAAAAGGGCTTTTGAAAACTGAAATTTCTATGCAATGGCAAGGCAGGACCGAGTAAAGGCATTTTATCTGGTTATTGATGCGTGAGCTGTGGGCGTGAGCTCGGCTCCGCTGCCGAATTTGGGACCACGTGCTGCCTGCATCCGCATCTCGGGCGCCGCATCTGTCAGATGGGGGACCTCACACCCCTCCCGTGGTTTCTTAAGAATCAAAAAAGAAAACATGCGCTTGTGAGGAAAACCCAAAGCGCTCTACCCACGGGAGCTCTCGCGCTATCTTTTTTATTCTCTGTCATCAAGGTATTACTACAGACAACTTTTAAATAAAAATGCTTGAGAGGAATGGGTTTGGTGGGCAAGTGCATTGGTGCCACAAAAGCACATGCTGAATGGAAAGTCAAGAACATTCATGAGTCAAAGCTACACTTAAAGAATATAGAAACTCAAAATGCAAGGCAATTTGCCGGAGGAAGGTCGGCGATCCCCTCGGCGTTCCGACATCGCGATCCCCTGTGGGAGCAGGGAAGATGATGATGGTGTGTTTGAGGAAGGCACGTGGCATGGGATCCCCTGGCCCCGTGGGAATGGCCGACTGTGACTGTCTTATGCAGAACTCTGACCTTGGGACTTGTTTTCCTGTCCTGCTCCCTGCATCCAACGTCACCCCAAAGCACACGGGATTCTTTGGGAAAGCCACCTAACTGCGTTGAACCTGAACGTTCAACCTGCTCCCGAAGACGCCTCCCAAATTAACTCCAGCTACGCTTCCAACAGTTACGCTGAATGTGTCCTAAAATGTGCAGTCTGTCTCCTTGGATGTAGATGCAGAAGTAACTCTTAGAAATTCTCCTTGCCATTCTCAGATCAAACCCAAATCTCCAAATCCGCCCCCTCCGAATGGGCAGGGACTGCAGTCCCAGAGAGCCCCCCACGCCCCCCCATCGAAGGCAGCCCTGTCTTCTGTCGCCCATTTCCTCCAACAGCTGTGGGTGGAACTTCACATTTTCTCAGGGTCAAACGGTCCCTTGTCAGTGGGGCCATTTTTCTGCTCTAAATGAAAGGTTACAAAATCCATTCACCCCCCCCCCCCCCGCCGCCCCCTCCACCCCAACCAAGCTCTGGACTCGGAGCTGTTTTATTTATCTGACTGTTCTGAGGACGGTAAAACATGCTGTTTCACACGGTAACATAAGCTCTTTTTAAAAGTGTGCCCTGAGTATTTGCAATTGTTATCAGGCCCAGATGTATCCCACTGTTGCCGGGAAGCTCTGCTAGTTGGCTCAGACACACAGAATGTAATTAGCGCAGCGGCCTCTGTGCTCAGTCCGGAGTGCAAGGAGCCCTGAGGATTACCATTTGCTCCTCCGCCCTCCTGCTCGGCCCCCCACCCCCGCCGCAAAACGGTGACAAAAAAAATTAAAAAGCCATTGTTCCTGGGGCTGATGCTCCTCTCAGAAGAGCAAAGGCACGTTTGGAGGGAGATTTTTGAATGAAAGAGAGGCAGTGGCAAAAGTTGGCTGGGGGAAGAGGCAAGATGAAGAAAAGCTCAGGCTGAGGGCCTGCAGGAAGAAACAGAGTTCCCAGTGATAGCATGGAAGCGCAAAATCAAAACTTTGGGTGTTTTCCTCTATTCATGTCTCACCCTCTAGAACGTCAGCTCTTAGAAACAGATCCAAAACGGAACATTGATACTTGTTAGGAAACATTTCCCAATGGGGGCTCCATCCCGTGGCTTGCCCCAGAGAAAAACTCTTAAATAACATGAAGAAGGTAAACATGGTATGTTGTAACCAAGAAGTGGCATGCGCTAACCGGGTCTGCACGCCTCAGCAAACTGGTCAGCGTATTAGTTTCAGGGGGGGAAAAAAAGGGCAAAAACAAACAAAAATAGGTGGGTCGTTTACCCGATGCAGTGTACATGGGTGAAAGCCACATAATTCCTTCCTGACCCTTGCAGGAAATCAGTTTATGCCCCGAAGCATGAAATTTGACTGTAATTATTTTAGCTTGCTCGGCTACATATGTTATTGATGATCTTTCCTAAAACTCACCAGTCTTTTAGAAATCCTGCCACAGTACTTGACTCCGTGACCTATAAGGTATACGTAATAGAAAATAAGCCATGCAGAGTTTTTCTGTCGATTGTTCTGCAGAAAACCACTCTTTCTAAAGAGCAAAATGCCAGAGCTACAGCGCAGCGGTATCTGAAAGAGGATTACACATACGAGAGTGTAAATATGTATCAAAGTTGCAAAGTCCACGTGAAGGAGCTGACCACCTGGAAATCGGATGTTATCTCAGAAAACCCAAAGTTCCAGTAGATGCTTGGCCCTTAGATTATAAATTCAAAGCTTTCTTTTTTTTTTCTCTCTTTCAACAATAATGACATGGCAAGTTGGGGCAATTATCCAGAAAATATAAGTTTCCAAGCATATTGTTGAAAATAGACATCGAGGTGAATAGACATGAACCCCAAGTAGTCATGTACGCTTATCAAAGTTTGGGAATAACTTTCCCATTCCTTACTTTACCTTCTACTAAATAAGTGAGCAAAAAGACTAGGCATATAAATAAATCATAAGGCAGGCAAATAAGCCAGGGAGCCCAAGATTGTAACCGTCTGAGGCTTGGCTTTCTGAATCCCCAAATGGAGGCTTGTGGTATTTATGATTATAATTCTAAAACTAATCACCTTCCCAGCATCATCTTACTTGAGAAAAATCAAAGACTTTTCCTGGTGGGCACAGAAAGTTCTTTTTCATAATAGAGGAAGTATTTGGTGGCATATATACATTTTCTGTTGTTTTGCTCTTTGGAGAATGTTGTCTTCCATCCTGAGCAAGAAAACGTAATTGGAATAGAGTTAAATCCGGACTAGAATGTACCCTCCACCCAAATGCCTGAGTTTCACGCAGAATCTGGAAGAGCTCTAGGTACATGCCTGTTTCTCTTTACGCTCTGCCTCCGAATACCTGACGCAGCCCCACCCTGCCGCATGCACCTGGCGACAAGTGTGTGTACAAACATGCCCGCTGAACTCCACGGACCTTCCATCCCACCAAGTGAGAGCAATATCTATTAAAAAATGCAATTAATTCTTGATTATCCCTGTAATGAGTAGGAGGGGCTGGCCAGAGAAACAGGACCCCAGGTGATGGCCGGGGAGGCTAGGAAGCTTCCCCTAGGAGGGAGGCTTGAAATGAAATTCGAAGCTCGGGTAGGAACGGAGCAATCAGGTGGGAGGTGCAAACACATTTCACACGGAAGAAACATCTCTCTTTCCCAGGGAAACGCACTGGGGTGTGCTTGGAGGCCGGAACGCTTCATTCGGAGGAAGAGTCGGCCTCAGCACCTTCAGGACAAGGACGCCCACGAAACCTGCCCCGCACATTGCCACTGGGACCCCCCTCATCTCAGGGCATCCCCGGGCCTCCGCGTGACTCCACTGTGATTTTTCTCCAGATGTCACTCCCGTGGCCTGACTTTCTCCGGGGAGGCATTCAACAGCCTCTCACGCAGGAGCTGCGGGACCCCCTACTCTGCAGCAGTGCCCCTGAAACCAGGCTCATTTCAGGGAGAAAGTGGTTAGGCCATCTAAAGAAGCAGAGGGGTGATTTTACAAGATAACACTATAGGCAGAGAGGAGGATGGGAGAGAGGCAGCAGAGAACAGGGGAAAGGGAGTCTCCTTTAAAGACGTTCCCTATATTGTTGATAAATGGGGTGCCCACGCCAGGAAGAACGGCAGCAGATAAACCACGGAGAGAAAACGGGAGGAAGCTCATGTGCCTCTACGGAAGGACATGCTCACGTCCACGATTCCCACCCCGTTAGACGGTACAAGCTCGCACACATCCTCTTAGGGGGCAATTTCCCCCCGCAGCCTCGGTTCTGCAAAGTCAACATTCCTTATGAAAATCAAGTTGTATTCTGTATATTTAATACATCATCTCTCAGGATAATCATTCTGGAATCTGAACTTGTTTCTCTTATCTAGCTCCGCGTGACAATGATTTATGAACCAGAAAACAAGACAGCTTCATTTTCATAAAGCAAAGGGAACCTTCTGGGCCAGGAAACTTGTTTTGACTAGGAAGCCAAAGCAAACATGACAGAAAAGTCAATACAACGGCACCGCTGGGCTCTCATTTCAACAGAACAACTCTCTCCCCCGATCCGGCGGGATGGCAGCTGAAACGGCGCGCTAGCCAACAGAGATCTTCCTCGGCGCCAATTACCAGACCCGTGCGATCGGGACGGACGCCGGAGGGTGGAAATAAGCACATGCCAGTCACCTCCTGGAAATGTCGGTCTCGGTCACGCGTGGGAGCTGAACCGGTGTTCGCAAGGCAGCGTTCTGCAGTCCCTTTAAAAAACCCTCCGATGTCTTTAACGTACAGCAATGGAAATACTATTTGCCCAATGTGGATACACTCTACGGACAAGAAAAGATGCTCACCATGAAATTGCAAAAAAAAAAAAATAAATAAAAATGCTGTACATGAACCACATGAAGCATTGTGAAGAGCGTCTTTTCCCTATAGTCAATGGTAAATACGTGTAATTACAGGAATAAACTCTTTGCCTGTTTAGAGATGGGGGGGGGCGATTTATCAGAGCGGCGGGGAGGACTAAGCACCAGGGTTCACGCCTGAGCACGACCACTGACCTGGGGCAAGGCTTTATTTCCTCCCTACACCGGCTACACCGGCTTTCTCCCCGCCGAGAAGGGGATTCTTAGCAGCAGCGAGGACCTTACCGAGCTGCTGAGAGAGGATGGAGTGGGATAGCATGCTTTGCCTGCTTTTCATTGTTCTGGGTGTGCAGTTCAGGAAATGTTCCTGAGTGCCCGCCACCTTCTCCTATTTCTGTTTGGAAAAGACAACAAAGGTGGAAATTCTTCCAAAGGTATCTGCTGTTTTGAAATGCAAGAGGGGGATTTCTCCCCATCTCCCGCAGTCCTACAGCAGTGGTGACTGAAGTTACAGTACAAACACAGCTGGGGGGAGGGGAGGGGATGCCGCAAGCGTCCGATTTAGTCTGTGAAAACGGTGACGGAGGAGCCGTGAACATAAAACCATGGGCATCCGAGTGGACCGCACTGGCCAACTTCAGCGTCTGAATAATTGGTTTGAAAGCATAACCTGCATACATACTGTTAACGACCAGCCACGTAGGAAAAAAAAAATAGTGCCTAAAATACAAGGTATCTCATGTAATTGTCACACACACTTAAAAATCTCTGTCTAGCTTTCATTTAAATCCGATATGCTGCAGAAACACATTGCTATTTGTGAAATGAAACGCACCATTTAGCGGGGTGCCTATTTTTTGGCCTACGCCAAAGACTACTCGAGGTCACTTTTTATTTTATTTTATTCTACTTTATTTTATTAGTAAAATCAAAAGAAAGAATTGGAGGTACACCATAGGAGTACCTCCACTGCTATTCTTTTTTATTTATCTGTTGTTGCTTTTTTAATTTTGACATTGATATTCGAAACATGCATAAATGATATGCATGCCTTTTAAATAATCGGTGTTTTTCAAAACACCCTCATACGTTCCTTCCAAGGATCAGAAATATATTAACAGCCCGGCTGGTGTAGCTCAGTGGGTTGAGCGTGGGCTGGGAACCAGAGGGTCCTGGTTCGATTCCCAGTCGGGGCACGTGCCTGGGTTGCAGGCCAGGTCCCCAGTGAGGACCATGTGAGAGGCAACCACACATTGCTCTTTCTCCCTCTCTTCTCCTCTCTCTAAAAATAAATAAATAAAATCTTAAAAAAAAAAGAAATATATTAACAGTGTATTAATGCGTCTCTCTATCCCTTTCCAACACGCACCCACACCTGACTCTACCTACCCCTCATTCCATTATCCTGAATTGGTGCTACTAATTCTCTTCTTTTTCTTCAAAGTTTTTCCCCCTTAATATGGATCATGAATCAGTATGAGATTTAGATTGGCTTTGTAAAATGTTTATGTTAATGGAATCGTGTGTGTAAATCTTTCTCTGTGTTCCTGCTTTTGGTCAACATTGGCTTTTTGAGCTTCACCGCGGGTCACCCACACGGCCAGCGATTCCTTCCCTTTCGCGCACTACATAGTTTCTATTGTATGAGCATAGTGTCTGTTGTAGGAATACGCCACAGTTTGTTTTCATTAGGTATTCGATGCGCACTTGTGTGGTTTCTCCTTATGTGCTAGTCTGGATATCGCTGGGTCCATTTGTAAGAATTCCTGGAGGTTTACATTTGGAAGCTAAAGTGCTATGTTGAAAGGGATACACATTTCCAAAGTACCTGATAAGGCCAACCTGTTCTCCAAGACAGTCCCATCCATTTATTGTCTATGCAGCAGAGGACGGGACTCTCATTGTCCTACATCGCCACCGCGCCAAAATAACCAGCAGATTCGTGGAAAAACAATTTAATCTAGGGACGCTAAATCAACAAGGTGACATTTTGACTTTACAGTCAGATGTCTCCGAGTCTTACAAACAGAGTAACATTTAACGCAATCGTTCTTAGCTAATTAACGCAACATTGGCGTTTTCTGCGGAGCGCTGAAAGCAGAGTCGGGATGCCTGTCCAGGGCTTTGCCTGGAATCACTGGGCCAATTAAAATATCATACAGACTCTGAAAGCCCCAAGGCGGGCACGGGGAGACAGATCACACCATGGGACTTACAGACAATAAGGAGCCCACCTCTTCTCCCTGAGTGCCGCGTTTAGGCAAGAGAAGGATGTGACAGCTGCCGCCCAGGGCTTATGCCGAGGAAGGGGGACCCCAAACAGTTACATTTTGTCTTGTTCTTGTTATAGGGATGGAGGAAGACTATTCAGGTGATAGCAAAATCTCCTTTTAGCTCTAATTTCTGCAATAGCGTCTTTAAATGTTAACGCAACCTTGTAGAGAAGCTATGGAGCCGTTTGGGCACATGAAGGCCCATAAATCCTCCATCAATGATTTTGACTCATTACTCTGGTGTTTTACACATAAAGACTCAATCAGAAGATATGTTCTCGGATAGGATCAAACGTTGTAAGCTTGGTAAATTTACAGACTCAAACAAGTCTAATTCATAACGATTTCTAGCAATAAATAGACTAAATGATTTTATGACCAGCCATGTGACTGATGAGGAAAAGTCACGTATCGACAGATATTAAAAATGTACTCATGTTAACTAGACTGGGTGAACGGTCACATAGTCACAGGACAATTTCTTAGCACATCAAATTAATGGTTTTCCTACAGATGAAGAGGCATAAAATACTTTTAAAAGGTTAGGCTAGGCCCTCATGTGGTGACCAGACCCCACTGAAAAATACACGATTTAATCATTTCCTTCCTAAGAAAAATCAGCCCTAGTTACCATATAATTAATCCATCAGCACCAATTATTGTATTGACTATAAAAGTTGACAAAGTATGGATTTGACCCTGCCCTGTCTCCTAGCTCAGGTGGGTAGAGAGCTGGCCCAAAGTATGGGCCATCTTTTCCTCCCTCACCGGAGGTGAATGCGGTGGGGACAGAGATTTTCGGAAGAGTTTGTTTAGGATTTCTAAACAAACCGAAACAAAACCATTAACCTGACAAAACGTAAACTGACGTTTCCACTTTGTGAAATATATCTTGGGATAATTGTGCAAACGAGAACATAAAGACCACATGTGGCTCTGGAAATAATGGTCCGAATCCTTGTTGGGTTCATCTCAAAATAATAGTTTTGAATGGTTCGTGATAAATATTTTAGGTGCACTGAAGCAATTTGTTCGCAAACATTTGGGACTGCCTAGTGATGTCTCTTGGTCCATATTCACTGTTACTGCCTTACCATCATCCGCATGCCGTCTTGCTGTGAACACAGAGGCACAGATGCAAGTTTGTGAAGAAAAGCAGGGACTGAACTCATCTTGGATCAAGATGTCCTACTGCTCTTCAGGTGGCGCGTCTTTGTATCTTGCGAAGTATCCCATTGGGTGGCCATGGGCAGATAGGAACAGAAATTTCAAGGTGCCATGGTGGAAATTACAGATGCATTTACTTACTGTTCCAACCAATATTTATGGATTACCTATGCACTAAGCTCTGAGCAAGGTGCAATGATTCGGACGGAAAGTGAAACACTCCAAGATGCCTTAATTTCTCATTTGAGGAAGTGGTGGGGATGGGTAGGGAGCACGTTCAGGAAGTAGTTAAATCCACATTTGGGGGCATGCATGGCAAATACATGGCATTGATGGTGTCAGTGGGAGGCTGACGTTTCGTTCTGTGCTCTAGCATGGAACTGAACTGTGTGTTTGACCTCAACCTTCCATTAAGTTACAGAATCATTTCACTGAGATTTCATTGGAGGTAATGAAACTCCGCTGGTTGCGTGTGTGTGCGCGCGCACTTACTCTTATTTTGGGTATAGATGTCATGCTGTTGTTGACAATAATTAAAATGTTATGAGCAAGGTCATATATGAGAATATTTACAACCTTCAAAATAAACATGACCCCTATTAAGATGCACGTCCTGTTTCAACGCGAGATCAAAGCCACGTTTGTCATTTTATTGCACTCACAAAGCAATGCGTGTTTGTTTTTGAAATTTAAAACACTTACAAAACCCTTGCACTGTTGGGTCCCAGGGTTACATTAGCATTGCAGATAGGCATACGCAAGCCACTATGCTCCTCACCCAAAGGAGGAAAAAGCCTGAATCAATTTCTTGATTTGTTTTTTCCAAATTAAATGTGGTTCCCTTTGAAATGCACCATGAACTACAGATATATTGTAATTTATGTTCATTTATAAAAATAAGAGGTATGTGTGTGCAGAAATGTCAAAGGCATCTGATCTAGACCTTGTCTACCTGGGACCTCCTACCAGAGTGTCGGGTCTAGCCCATGCCCCTCCTGGCTGCACATGGAGCCCCCAGCTCTTCGGGCGAGGAGTGCAGAGAGGAAAAACCTCAGGGCACGCGACAGAGCTGCAGCGAGCAGCGAGCAAGTGTACCCCCAGAAAGCCATTCATTATGCCCCTGCAATCTCCCCTAAAAGGCTTGCCCTCCCCTAACTACATATTTATCCCTATTTAGTTGATAATCAATAAAGGAAAACGGTTGCATTAGTTTGATTAAAATATCAACGGGACATGTTACTATAAAATCGCATGGAAGAAGCCAGAAAAGGGGAGATAGCAGCTCGTGCTCCCCTCCAGCCGATGATATATGATATTTTCAGGCCGCGAGGAGAGCAGACGCATTAAGAAAATAGTGCTAATGATATTAAAGTACTTTACAAGGCTTGTTACTAACAGCTGACAAACCTGTCAAGGGTATAATGTAGGAGGCTATCGTAACGTCCTCAGAAAACCATACCTCGGCCCCATTTCACTGCAATCTCCTAATAATGGAGCCGCTATAAATTCTAGCCAGCAACGGGACGGAGCCATGGCTTCTCACCCCGGTGTGAGGACATGATAAATATAAAAGAAAATGGCTGTCAGTTTTGGCGCCCGAACCTTATTACAAAGTCTTAATCTTACTGGCCTCAGCACCTTTTATCACCGCCTTGTTATGAGCTGATGGCTTTTTTATTTGCTAGGAGATGGAGGATGTGTCATTTGGTGTCCTTTTATGTAGCCACTGCTCTGTCCTCTCATGGAAAAAAAAAAAAAACATTTATATGTTTATTACAGAACCGATTAAATGCAAGACTCCTGCTGTGGGCTCAGGTATTGTGCGCTTCGGAGTCCGGATTTAAATACATCATAATGGGTGTTTATGTGAATGGGATGCCAATTGGAAATTAATTTTTCTGGGCATTGGAGATAGACCAGTTGCAAGAGTCACGGTTGTTTATTCTTGCTATTATTGTTGTCGGGACTGGTCATTGCGGGTTCCAAGGTCAGCCGGAAATCCCAGCTCTCACTTTCCTTTTTCTTCTTTAAACTTGGAGCTTGAGGAAGGCGGCCTGTAAACACAGTCCAGCCCCCGCTCAGCTCGGGTTCCATCAGCTTGCTCCTTCAGATGAGATAAATTGCAATTATCTAAATATTAGTCTGAAAAACCTCACAGCTCACTTTCCATCTCGTTCGTGTCAGGCAGACGAGAGTCTGAACTTCGCTTGCAATGCTGACCCTGCCGGAACCTTTACCGACCAGAACTGCTGCAAAACGCCTGCGTCAGGTACCCAGGGGAACCTTGATGGGCTGGTTTCAGGCTGTGGCCAGAGCCTCTATCAAAGGACGTTATCTCCCCTTTGTGTCCGTGAACTTCCAAGGCCCTGAGGGGCTCGCACAGAGAGGTTGATCCTGTCTGCCATGCCTGCCGGCTGAGAATTGGGGTCCCGAGTGGGAAATTGACCGATTTCATTTGGGGGCTGGACTTGCGTGGTGTCAGTTTGCACGGCAGCAGGTGCTCAGCATATGTTTCTCTTCACCCAAGGCTTTTGCGTCCAAAGTCAAAGGCCAAGGGTCGTTGGAGATTTATTCCTCTCTATCTGGTAGGAAATTGCCCAGTGGGTCATTCCTGTTACTTAAGTCACATATCTTCTGTCTTGGAGGCACTATCTATGGGAAGGGACCCAGACTGGTTTAAGATAAAATTTCAGTCACATGACCGAGACTTCCTTTAACTACATCCTACCAAATACCTGCCCTAAGTATTTGACATAATACATTTTTCATTTTACTAAAGGGACAGAATAAGCCAGTAAATTGGGCTTTGTAGACACACAAGTCACTTTCTGTCCTTATGGATTATATTGTGAGAAACTGGCTGAGTGATTCAGAAGCCCATTTCGCCCTGGGATCGTGTTCTGGCCCGTGAGCAGGGATGGAAAATACCTGAGGTCCTTTTCTTTGAAAATGAAAGTATTTGAGTGCTTCCGTTTCCTGAATGCACTCGACACAGGAGAGTTAAGGGCTCCTGGAGTTGGTTCAGCACCTTGCCGGTTCCCTTGTCATTGTCTGCTGAAGGAGTGTTTATGCTTAAAACGCTGCGGCGTTGGCACGCACCGACAGGGCCCCTCCTGTGATTGTTCCTGAAAGAAGCCATTCGTGATTTGCCACTATACAAGGAGGGAGGAAAAAAAAAAACTGCTGAGAAACCTAATACATCGGAAAAGGCAAATGGCAAGTCTAGAAATTTAATTAAAAGGAAATAGACCTCCCTGCACAAAGGTTGGCAGTCTCCTTCCCGATCTTTTGAAAGCTCCTCCTCTTCCCTCCTTTTTCAAGAACAGAAAGTACTTGCCCGGGAAATCCGCACGAGCCTAGTAATGAGAAAGGACAGTCTGCTGTGGACAGTTCAGAGGTCGCTGGCCTCTTGGAAGACGGCACCAGGTTAAGCAGTCTGCACGGTGAAGCAGCCCCTCTGGCTGACTTTGCGCATGCCACAACCTGCCTACGCCCTGGGGGTACAGCGCCCACTGTGGCAGTGAGAGCGTTCCCTCCTGTCTGAATCCCACGTTGTAATCTGCAGAAACTCTGCATGTGTGTTTTTGCATCATCCCTCAAGCACCCTCTCACGTAAGTTAATGTAAACATAAATATACTCATTCATCGGACAAGAGGATTGATGTTGGGCCTCCCGATAAAACCCGGGACGTCCAGGTAAATTGCCATTTCAAATAAAAAACGAACATTGTATTAGGATAAGTTCCATCCTTGGTCGCTCATGGAACAGTTTCCATCCTAAAAAAACCCACTTATTGCTTATCTGAAATTCCAGTTTCACCGGACATCCTGGATTTTTATTTGCTAAAGAAATAAAGCCCAAGTGAGGCTCAAATAAGAATTTGCCAGTTTACACAAGTCATACATGGCAGCGTTGCTACTAGGTATTATGAGAATTGCCAACTATTAGATGGACAGATATTATCTCATGCAATCCTGACAATGTGACGATATTCTTCTGACCCAGATGAGGAAACTGAGGGGCCCAGGGAGTAAGTAACGTGTTCAAGGTCACTCCGCTGGCAGGGGAGGACCCATGCTTTCAAGCACACTGCCCCACATCCGGGAGCTGGGGTCCTGGCTCTGCCCTGCCTACTCCGGGCTAGATTTTGCAGACTCCAGAAAGACACTGGAAGCGGGTCACCCAGAGGCCTGGTGCGCATGGGGCGTCAGCTCCCCTTAGCAGGATTGTTTGAGTGAGATTTTGCCACAAGGGGCATCTTCAGCTCACTGCCTTTGCCCTGCGCTGAGAAAGTCAATAGCACAGAGGGAAGTCTGATTTGCATTGAGTGAGAACCAAGGCGCAGAGGCCGGTGTGCCGCTGGTTCGCGCTCCTAGGAGGCCACGTGGGAGGGAGAGCGTTGGCAACCTTGCAGCGCGCAAAGCTGAAAAGGTCTTCAAACTCGTGCGCATGGCAAAAACCAACCAACTTTTTAAAGATTTTATTTATTTATTTATTTATTTAAATTTATTTTTAGAGAGAGGGGA
Organism: Micronycteris hirsuta; assembly: GCA_004026765.1. Taxonomy (NCBI): domain Eukaryota; kingdom Metazoa; phylum Chordata; class Mammalia; order Chiroptera; family Phyllostomidae; genus Micronycteris; species Micronycteris hirsuta. The sequence continues at coordinate 7,588 of PVJI01012219.1, read as the reverse complement.
AGGGAAAGAGACAGAGAGGGAGAGAAACAGCAACGTGTGGTTGCCTCTCACATGGCCCCCACTGGGGACCTGGCCCGCAACCCAGGCATGTGCCCTGACTGGGAATCGAACCGGGACCCTTTAGTTCCCAGCCCGCGCTCAATCCACTGAGCTACTCCAGCCAGGGCCCAACCAACTTTTTAAAAGACGCCACTATCTACAGATACAATTGTTGTGTCAGAGATCAGATAGCTGTCACAGATATACGCATCACCCCCAAACAGAGACAAGGGTGAGAAGGGAAATGAACTTTAGAGAGAAGAAAATATGTTGCCATTTCTCCCTCTCTTCAAGATCTGCACGCCAAGGTAGACCTTAGGGCTTTTATTTTTCCTTCTAAGCTTTAGAGCCCGCTCCCTCTAAACCACCAGCAACACACCTAGAGGACCTCTGGATACCCAGACCACACAGCGCATGCATTACACTGTTCCTTAGCTATCTGTGGGCTTATTTTTCTGTCAATATGCCATTGGGTGTTTGATGAATCAATATGGGGGCCATAGTTCTGCAGAATCTCCATCACGCTGCCCACCACTCTTTATTGAACCATCACTGCATTTTCTTTCTCCTCTGCCTATGCAGCCTCTTTTAAAAATGTCACCGTCTTGATTAATTCTCTGTCCCCTTTCATGTTTGGATGACAGACGGGAAACGCTTCTCTCAGGAGGACCGACTTCCCACACCCTGACTATTTCAGGGGACCATAAGTCAAGACGGAAATTAGCGCACCCCTCAGCATCTTCACACTCAGGAAGTGGAAGATGCCTTAATTACCCTGTTGTGACAATCTTGTAATCACATGACTAGCGCGGCGGCCGCGCAGTCACAAGACAGCAAAGCTAAGTGCTGTGCTTTATGGCTATTTACATGACGAAGGAGCCACCGCCTTCTCCCAGCGCTGCGTCAAAGCGACTGCGCGCGATCCCTCCAGCGAGTTTAAAACACCAGTCCACTGTAAACATGCCCGGCTAGTGAACCGTTTTAAAAATTCCACTCGTCTCACTCTGTTCGCCGCCCCGCCCCTTCCAAGGTTACAGTTTAGCTCTGAGGCTGACATCAGGGTGCAGAAGGGCATTTCAGAAGGAAAGTCCAAGAAACGCCTGACCCCGGCTAGGCGAGGAAGAAAAGACGGGCGAGGGTGGAGGGAAAGGTGAGCAGGCATCCTAAACGTCCTTCTCCTAAGCTGCAGCCAGAGAGAGAGTGTATGCAGTTAGTTGAGGGCTCTGTGAAGGACAGAGGTCTGTCTGTGCAGCAACCTGTTTGGAAACGGAAGCAGAACCTGCACACAGCACCTGGAGGCTGGCATGTCACGGCAACCTTGGGGTGTAGCAGCGTGAGGGGGGAGGAGAGCAGAGTTGAATTTCCCCAGGTTACCTTCAGCTATATGGGCATGGGCTCCATTTAGAGAAGCACCCATGAGGCCCCTGGAGAGGGGGCGCCAAAGTAGCCCGGCAAGGGAGGAACAGGCAGCCTGCCACGGGGCGCACTGGGGCCAGGAGACACCGCAGCTCCAAAGCAGAAACCATCAAATGCACAACCGAGACCCGGGGCCAGATGAATGGCAGGCGAGACAGTGACTCAGAGGAGCAGGTCGCACTGAGAGAGGTGATGTGAGGTTGCCGGGGGAGCACCCACGGGCCCTGGCGAGGACGCTGCAGCAGACTGTTACGGCAGGCACCGGGCACAGCCAAAGCGTGTGGCCTTCACACGGCGTCCCCCGTGCCGGAAGCAGCCCAGAGCAAGGCCAGGGGCTTGGCCAGGGACGAGGCCAGGGACATTCTGACCGCACAAACACATCACCTCTCCTGGAGCCTCCGAAACAGAATAGTTGTCCACACAACAACTCCAAGAGGAGAAAGGAGGACGGGGTGTCTCCAAAGGACTAGGCATTTTATCTACAGGAGATTACATTGTCTCTCTACAGGTAAAAAAAAAAAAAAAAAAAACTATTCCAATGTTGAGATTTCCAGAGTGTTCTCCAACGTATGACCCCTTCCCCTCCACAAGGCAGAGGGAGCAAGGGCCCGTGAGAAACACCAAATACTCTGATACAAAAATAAAGAAAATATATGAACTCTGCACCAGGGAGCGTTCTGTGAGTATCTGTGTGATCCTGTTACACATGTTTATGTATTATGTAAGTGTGAGCTTCAAAGATCTCAATTCTTTACGAGCCAAGAGTTGACACACTCAAGGAGCACCGGAGAAGGCGGGGTGGCTTGCAGAACAGGCGCTCCAAACATATTCCTCTCTGCAAACAGTGCTGTGATTATGTGTGAGTGACGCTTGGCTGGGATCAGCGGGCTCACTCCCTCTGGGGCGGGGCTCGGTGGGAAGCTCTCTTACAGAGAGGTTTAGTCCCGGAGTTCCTCAAGTCATTTCAAGTGACACACGGCAAGTCACCCAATGTCCCAGCCCACACTAGCATGCAGGAACGGAGAACACGCTGTCCTGTGGAATCTTTGTGAACAAAATAGTAAGATGACCCCTTCCTGGAGAACATAAAAGAATACCTAAGGAAATGGAGAGTGGAAGTGTATGTCGGACAGGAAAATTCAATATGAAGACGATATACATTTTCCTAACTAAATTTCCTAGGCGTTAAATATAATTCAAACCGAAAGTACAGTGCAATACTTAATGGCACTTGGCAAACTGACTCTAAGAAAATATATACAAAGACAGTCATGAAAGTTTGGAAAACAAGAACATGAATGAGACACTAGTTGATTAGGTCACAAACTTATTTTTTTTTTAAACTATGTCATTTCAGGATTATCATCTCTAATATTTTTAGCATACAAAAGCCAGAGCACTAAAACTCTAATGCCAGTTGGAAGAAAAGTTAATAATGAAAAATACAGCCCTGGCTGATGTGGCTCATTGGGCTGTGAACCAAAGGGTCATCAGTTCGATTCCCAGTCAAGGCACATGCCTAGGTGGTGGGTCAGGTCCCCAGTAGGGGGCGCGTGAGAGGCAACCACATGTTGATGTTTCTGTACCTCTCTTTCTCCCTCCCTTCCCCTCTCCCTAAAAATAAATAAATACGCTTTAAAAAAAAAAGAAAGAAAAATACAGGGTGGGGCAAAAGTAGGTTTGCAGTTGTATGCATGGAAAATAATACAATAATTAATAAATAATAGTGCAAGAATGAACTGCGTTTTGCGTACTCACTACTGTAAACCTACTTTTGCCCACCCTATATTATAAAAGATAATAACAATACCGACGTGAGGCCATGGATGAAATCACCCACAGTGACAATGGCTTCTAGGTTGTGCGTGTGCTCCCTCCAGGCCTGGCATTGCACCTCTTGAACTCTGACAAACACAAGCCACTACCCCCACTTCACGCATGAAGTAGCCGGTGACCACAAGTAGGTGAAGCAGTTTCTTAGTAAGCGGCAGATGTGGGATTGGAACCCGCCGTGTCTGGCTGCAACCGTGTGCTCATCAACGCTGGGACAGGTCCCCTCTGTCAGCTGCGATCTCGGGATGGAGTTGCCAATTACGAAGGAAACCCTTGGCATTTTATCTCCCGTGATCAAAAATCATTTCTTCAAGGAACCGGGCCAGCACTTAATCAGTATTTGCTGCATGCTATCAAGCTCATTTTCATAATGGTTACTTCTATTGGACAAGCAGGCATAAAAGTGCTATTCTTGGAAAACGAGGCCACAATCCAGTTAAAACAAAAATGTCTTATGGAAGGTATGCCTTAATTTAATTTAAGTCTTGAAAAACAGCTTGCCCAAAAATGACTTTTGCGAGTCACGTACAGGATTTGTCATTTTGTATTGACCTTCGCAGGCCTGAAATAGATTGTGCTGGACTTGTGAAGCTTATGAGAATGATGTTAAAGTTGGTAATATTTTAAATCTTCTTTTATATCCACTCTGATTTTTATTTCACTGTGTATAATTCTTGGAAGCAATGATATTATGGAATATTCTTAGAGAGCTACTAGTTTTCTTGTTAATTAGAATTTGTCAAGGTTGATTCGATAAATCACTATAAAGGTATATATACATTGCATATTCAAATGCAGTGAGGAGTAACACATTCAGAAGAATAGTTCCTTCCATATTTTGATACTGAGTAGATTTTATTTTAGGTTTTTTGTTTTTTTTTTAAAGTGTTAAGGCCTAGCACTCAGTTTATTAGAATTTGCATACTTTGTAGCATCTGGAATAATTTACTTTCATTAAATCTTACACTGTTGACTATAACTCTCCTATAATCTATTTTTTCTATTTTAATTTTCACTCTTCGATAATCTTATAATAGAAATTAATCTTCTTTACTATGTGGTATCGTTTGCTTTGTTGGCAGAACTAAATTCTGCATCACACATTCTACCTCCTTCACTTCACAGTTGGCCATTCTCCACTAAGGTTGGAATAATCAATTGCTGGAATAATTAATAATATATCACTTCAAAAATAGCTTTTAAACAATGTAAATATTGAAGTAATCTTAAAAAAAAAAACACTAGGGTGTGTGACATGCATAATTCCCATCTTCTAGAAAGGGGAAAAATTATAAATGATATAGCACTTTAGTATTCCTAACCGAAATCTTTTCAAAACTGCAAGAAAGTGAACAGCTTCGCACTTTATCAAAGTATTATTAATACAGTTCGGTTGGAACCTAGAACTCATTCCTCTCTGGAATAATAACAAAATGAGAGCAGCTAATATTTTCCGGGTGTGTTTGGTGTCTGTGGGAGACCACGGCTTACTTTTTATGGACAATATTCTCATATGTATTTGCACATGTAAATGGACCCAGGTTAAGTTGTGTGTATTAAGAAGGAGCAGCGTAGCCTACTAGAGTAGTTAGAATAGTTCTTTTTTCTTTAGTTCTTTTTAAAGACACACAATGGGCGCTAAGAATACAGATGTGTGTGCAGAGGTTTCACAGCAGCTTGTATTTCAGCATGAAATTCAATATTTGATGGTATATTAGCTTCTCTTTCACATCCACAATTTTTTTTACATGAACTGGACTACGCATAGCCTAGGATTTGGGGGGAGATGGTGTACCAGTGAAGTCTCATTGCTATGAGCAATTTGCTGCCTCAAGGTCAAATGCCAAAAACACGAAAAAAAACTTCTGCTGTATGTGCAGTCAAGTTATTTGAATGTGACTCTATTAAAGTCTATTCAAATAAAGAGCTTTGAGACAATAAACTCTTTAAAATGTTATTTCTGAAACAAATACTGCATTTTAAAGTAGGCTAAATGGGCAGCCTCCTTCATGGTCATGCAATTCCCTCTGTATGACTTTCTCATTGCAAAAAAAAAAAAGGCAAACTTTCTGTAAATGCCCTTTTCAAAAATGGGGGAGAACAATTTCCGTTCCAAGGTAGGTTCCGCGCGGTCTCTGCATTCACACCTGAATTATTAACTGGGCTAATCAGCACATCCCCTTCACAGATATTAGAGCAGGAGACGGGTCCCACTCCTGTCCTAAATTTCACCAAATATTAATTAGTGAATTTTTTATGTTTCAAATGAAAACAATATTAAACACAGCTAATACTTCATTATCTTATCTAAGTGATGCAAGCTACTTCCAGCCCCAAATTGGTATATTTCGTGATAGCTGGCACACAAGAATTTGGTCCATAGTTGTTCTACCTATAATCTGCATTTACAACTGCCCAAAAATCCGCCCCCCCGCAAAAAAAAAAAAACCCTCTGTAAAGAATTTTGTAAAGATGAATAATTAGGACACCTGCCTCCAATCCTTGGATGGGTTTTTGGTTCATTTCTTGGAAGAAGTGTTCTTTCCGGCCGTTTCTTTTTTAATCAAAGCTACTCTGCTAAATTGTCTTCCCACCAGACCTCTGAATATTAGCAAAGGCTGGCCCTGGCTCGGTCACAATTTGAATATTAACACGCAGCGTTTTACAGTCCTTCCCTGTGAGTAATGCAATGTAACTTCCCCCAAGTCAGCTGTCATTTCTCCCCTTCCTCGGCCGGCCATGGCCCTTGGAACGTTCGCGTGGTGTCACCGCGAATGTGCTCGGAGCAGAGTTATATGGCGTCATTTAGAGAAACATTGCGTTAATAACCAGAGTTCAAGGGCAAAGGATATAAACGGAGCAAATTACAAGTCTGAACAGATATATAGCTTTTGCTAAAAGGGACACGGGCTGTTACTTTATTTACTGGGCACTGGAGTACTTGCGGAAGGTGCCGGCACGCACCGAGGCATCTTTAAACGACCACATCAGAGCTTAAGAAAACAAGCGCCGTTTTCAGACGAGAGAGAAAGCTAGTACAGGGATCCATGGTGCCGGGTTTCCTAACGAGAGACCGTGACGCACTGTGAAGTGCCTTAAGATTCCGGGGTAATCTCACAGATGGTGATATTATTTTATGTGCCACAAGGAAGAGAAGGCAGAAGCTTGCTGGAAGCCTAAAGTCATTTGATCGTTTTCAAACGGCAACTTAGCCCAATGCAGTCGCAAACTTCTTGCTGTGATTATTTTAACCCAGGGTGACCACTCTTGTTCAAAACCAACACCATGAAAGATGGATTTGTAAAAAGGCTAAATGTTCCTATGTGGACTTCCGACTACTTCAATAATTACATAAAAGGGGAACCAACAATTCAAAAGAGGAGAGAGAAAACCAATTTTTAAAAAATCCAAAAGGACAACTTCATTAATAATCAAAGGAAAGAAAAATCAAAGAAATAATCTCCACCTGCTACATTACCAAATACGTTTTTGATAGTATTCTCAAAAAACACTGAGAACACTGTAAAATATGTGATCTAATATCTTCCTCTTGGCAGGACGGAAAGCTGTTTGGTTTGGAAAGCAGTTTGGAAACCATTGTAAAGATATCAAATCTTCCTATAGCAGGGCTGTATGTTTCATTCAAAAATGTATTTGAAAATCAATCATTTTGAAACACAGAAATTTTGCCTTAAGATGTTCCTTACTGTATTATTTACTGAAACCTAAATATCCAACAAAGGGGAAATGTTTAAGCAAATTATGTATAAGCTCAATGAAAATTATGCAGTTATTAAAATTGATTAACATTGATTAATATTCTCTACTACTGTTAAAAAGTGTTTTTGCCATACTATATGAAAAAAAAACCCCAAAGGGTTCAAAGGTACTCTTTTGTAAGTGTTTAAGCATACATAAAAAACAATTCTAGGAAGAAACGTGTGTAAATTTAATTTATGGGTGCATTTTTTTTTACATCAGTGTTAGCCTCGCGGGATTAAATTTCTTTTAATTTTTTTCTGTCCTCTAAAGTTACCATTACACTATAACAAAACAGAATTTAAACGGGAAATGCATCCATCTAAGTTCTTCCGCCCCCCTAACTCACTCACATTTCAGCCACAATGATATAAAGCACACCTTTGTGACCAGATTCCACCTCACCTATTGCTATTTTAAATGGGGCTTCATTCTCTCAGTGATGCTCAGGGCTGGGGCAGAAGGGCAGTGCCTTCTATAGCGCAATTAGGTAGAATAAGATTTTCCTGATATAAAGAAAAAGAAAAAAAAAAAAAAAAAC
>PVJI01012218.1:0-52553 GCA_004026765.1 Micronycteris hirsuta | reverse complement strand
GAACCTAATCAACAAAACAAACAAGCAAGCAAAATATAACCAGAGACATTGAAATAAAGAACACACCGACAGTAACCAGAGGGGAGAGGGGAAAAGGATAATGGGGGAAAATGGGGGAAGGGTCATCAAGGAACATGTATAAAGGACACATGGACAAAGCCAAAGGGGGGTGGGATTGAGGGTGGGAGGTGGAGATGGGCGGGGCTGGGGGGAAGTGTTGGGGGGGGAATGGAGACAACTTAAAGAATAATTAAAAAAAAGATAATTTCCTCAACTCAGGTCCTAGTGCTGAATGTTTGCTGTCCAAAGACAAATGTGTTCCTAGGGAATGATTCTGATAGTCATTCACACCAAAGTTCAAATGTCTGATATGTCTTTCTCCTTTCCCATGGTATTTGCACTAACAAATTTCAACCCCTTAAACAAGAGAAATCACTTCTTAATTTCTTAGTATGTTATCTGTTAAATGGAGATGTAGAATGACTTTCAGGTCTGACATTCTGTGGTTCTAGCTGTGCAGCATCACATTTGTCCAGGTGTTATGGTGGGGGTAGGGGAGAGGGGAGAGCAGGGGTGTGTGTAAAATTCTTTGTGGAAGACCCTATTATCAGTTAGGGTGATTTTCCTTACAAGTAACAAAAAGCCTAATAGTATTTTAGCCAATAAAGTAATTTAATTACTCATGTAACAAGAAGTCTAGAGGTGGGAATCTCAGGAGTCGATCAACTTTGCCAGGCCACTGAGTCAGTCACTCTCACTGGTTTATAGTCTGATCACGGTACCTATAGGTCTGCAGCACCTCCTGGCATCATATCCTCATGTTCAAAGAAGGAAGGGGAAGGGGCAAAGGAGTGGACTCAAAGGCATGTTCTCTTTATCTGGGAGAAAACTCTCCCAGAACCCCTAGCAGACTCCCCTTATATCTCATTGGTCAGAACTGAGTTATTCCCCCACCTTTAGCAGCAAAGAGTTGACAGAGACCAATCAGGAGTTATTCCCTGGGTTAGGCATATTGAGAACTAACCAAAATCAAGGTGTGTAGGCGAGGAAGCAGGGCAAGTGTTGCTGAAAAGGAGTCAATAGTGCCTGCCACAATCTTGGAACCACATCACTGCTCTGAGCGGGTTTGTGGCCAAGCCTGAGGCAAACACCTGGGTTCTTTCCAAGCCCCTGCACCTTCCTTGCTTCCCTCTTGCTTTCTGGTCATGGTCAGGTTAAGAGAGGAGGAGGATGTGTCTCAGAAGGCATGATGATGTTCTAAATTAAAAGAGAAACAGGATGTTGTGATGCTATGCCCAACTTTCCTATTCTCATCAAATGTTTCACATTTTTATTCTGTAACTTGAATTTATTCTGCTGAACATTTTATTCAATCATATCTGCAAACTTGCTACAAAGTACAATTGATTCTTTTTTGTCAGGCGACTGTCTCATTGAAATGGTCCAGAGATGATTGTATTTGGTTTTATTTTCAAAACTCCACTTCTCAAATATTAGCATGCTAAGAGAACAGATGGTTTGATCTGAAGCTTCTTTTGTTGTATACAGGATAATGTTTTCAATATAATGCAAAGATTTGATTTGTAATTTAAAAGTGCTGTTTTCCCAGACTGAGCTTGGGGTACCATCAAAATTCTCAGAGAGTTGTCATAAAGGAAGAGTGAAATTTTTTGCATGAGGACTAATTCAAGAAATATCAAAAATGTTTAAAGGACACGCTTTTTCTCATCAAAATAGAAATAGTTCTATTGATTTCAATGAAGAAAAAAAAATCCTAGTTTAGGACATTATAGTACCTATTGCATTCCACAGAAGAATGTCAGTTTTCAAATTCTCACTTCTTTTTTTTGGCTATTAAAATAGAAATATCTTAGCATTTCTGAATATAAGCAAACTTGGATTCATCTTTCTAATCTTTCATCTTTTATAGCTGGGTAGAATATTAGAGTTCATGAAATTTGTTCACAAACATTATTTCATGTCTCTTTTAATTAACCTGCTGAAAATATCATTACTCCCACTGAAACTGAGAAAAGTGATGTTCAAAAAAGTGACTTAACCGAAAGTCACAGACTATTAGCTATAGAATTAGGCCTGGACTGAGATTGTTCTATCCATTGCAACACAGCTCAGGCCTATTCTGTGTCAAGCACCATTCGGACACTGGAAATTATTAAGTAATAATAACCAGATCTAATATTTCTTGAAGACTTGGTGCCAGGCATCATCCTAAATATTTACACACCTTATTTCATTGAATCTTCTCAACAAACCTACAAAATAGGTTTGTATTTTAAACAAATTTCCATTTTTAAGATGTGGAAATGGAGTTCTATATGCTTGCATAAGGTCATCCTGCTAGAATTGGAGAATTGTCGGTTCCTGAGGACTTAACAAGCATGGTCTCTCTCTGCCTCAGTTTCAATTACCTCCTGGAGCTGATTGGCGGGGGCCGGGGGAGGGGATAAGTGCAAGCCAGAACCACCTCTGGAAGCACTGGCTGCCACTATAGCTGTTGCTCTTTGCAGTGTTACTGCATTTTTTCATGACTCTCAAGTTTTTGTGATGCAAACCTAACTCGAAGAAGCTGAAGCAAAAAGAATGTCTACTGAATCAGGAAACCCAAGGGAGGGCTGAACCACCAGACCACGCACCACGAGAACGGCAGGGATGCCGCTGGTCTCCGTGCCACGGGAACCAGGGACTTCAGTGCTGATTGAATGCTTGCCCTCTCTTGCTTTTGTTTCTTTATTCACGTTGGCTTTGTTCTTCCTCACTATCCATGGCTTTTCTTGGTTACCAACAGTTCACAGAATTCATCTTCACCGACAGAGAAGGTCTGACTCTCTTGGGTCTAATTGGAAAAAATTCCACCGAAGGGCTCTGATTGGCCTGGCTCATATAAGAAGCCACCCTGGGCCAATCAAATGTAACTGAGAAGACATATCACGTAAGAACGTGTAAGAGTTGATATACCCAGTTGCGCAGTTTGTGTATTTCACAAAGATGCCTTCCCAAAGGGCACGTGGGGTTTGGAAGGAAGCCCACACTCTGCTCCCCGAGCCATGTGGCCTCGGTGGGGTGTCTCCCAGAGGAAAGCTGCACGGAGCATCTCCGACACTGGGGCTTGCAGAGCCAGGCTCCCGGTGTGCTTAGCCTTTTTATTTTGATGAGCTGTAATTGACACATAACATTATATTAGTTCAAAGTGTATAGCATAGCAATATAATATTTGTAAAAGCATCACCACAATTAGTCTAGTTAACATCCACCACCCTATTTATCAATAGTTACATTTTTTTTCCTTTGATGAGAACTTTTAAGATTTTTACTGTTAGCAACTTTCAAAAGTACAACACAGGATTATTAACTCTAGTCACCATGCTGTACATTACATCCCCAGAACTTATTTATTTTATAACTGAAAATTGTGCCTCTGACTATCTTCACCCATTTCACCCATCCCTTACCTCCTGTCTCTGGTAACCACCAATCCATTCTCTGTATCTATGAATGAGCCCCCACACCCCTTTATTCACATGGGCATTGATTAGACTGTGGCTGCCCTGTGCAAAACATGATGGCCTCTGAGGAAATAATATATCTGAAGATGGAGGGAGGAAAGGGAAGTATTAATCATAGAAAATGAGATGATACTGAACAGGAAGCACTGAAAGGCGATTTAAACCATTGATCACACTCTAAGCTCTCCTGCTTAGTTACGGTGAGTGAATTCTCCTCAGAAAACTATTTCTGTTTCATGTAAAATTAAAAAAAACACAACAGTTCCACCACGAAGTCACGAATCAATGATAAGTAGAGGCTGTAGTGCAAGCACAAAAGCCGCTGTAGTTCAAGGTCTGCGCAGCACCTCGGGAGGCAGCGAGCTGCTCTCTCAGGCACACCCACCCTCTCTTTGAGGATGCAGAAGCTCTCTCACAGTAGATTTCAATTAAACAATTTCATGGTCTTTGTGTGAGAAGACAGTCTGACGTTTAACATAGACGCCTAAAAGTCTTCATTAGAAAAGTGCCACTAAAAGCAGTTCTGGTTACGTTAAAATGATATTTTTAGCACCCAGCTTGTGGAGCTATAAAGATTAAAACAAAAACAGAAAAAAAAAAAAAAAAAACCTGATGTGATTACCCATGGATTGGAGCAAGGTTTTCTCTGGAATGCAGTCATACCGCCTCTACCCAGCAGGCACAGTGTATTCTCCAAAGCCGCAGGCTGTGTGGACGCAGAAAGACGGAGCCTGTGTCTGTCTAAAGACGGGTGAAAACAGGCTGGATTCGGGAGCAGCTGGGCCCCATGCCAACGCAGATCACTCCTTAAACCATGATGCAAAGGGCCCAGTGTATTTATTCTGGGATTACCAACTCCCAGCTGGCAATCTTCTTCCCTGGGACACGTAGAAAATCTCAAGAGCATGAGCTTTGCAGACTCTATCAGACAGAGCGCACTAAGGGAAAAATCTGGTACTTCAAGGGCTGAAATAACAAACTCTATCCATTTCATCTTGCTGTAGCATTTCTCCTGCATAAGTGCTTTTTGAATTTTAGACTCTCTGCCTTCCATTTTCCTTTGCTTCTTATTATTCCTTGTTTGTTTTTCTTCAGTTACCCTCCTTTGATAGCCCAGAGTCACATGTTTGACTTAGCCACATCTTCCTGCTCATCCCTGCTTCCTCCATCCTAGGGGTCTTTCTTTGACTAAATAGTCAAATAAACAACAGTGGAAAATCAGAGGAGGAGAAAGTGGTACCAAAGCCCTTCAGATCAAGGACGGCAACCCTCCTAGTCAAGATTCTCCTTCTCACCTTCATTTCTCTTATTCTTCTATTTTCTTCTTACGCTTGACTCATCATTCATTCTCCACTTATTCTTTTGTCTCTCTTCCTTTATGTTCTCTGCTTATGATCAAACCTTCTTTATAGGATTTTTTTTTATTACAAAAGCCAACAGCCTGTATTTTAAATCTGATTGTCATTTGTGCAATTAAAACAAGGTATTCTTAGGCAAGAGATTCAAGGGATTTCCTGGGGTGTGTGTGTGGGGGGTATGTTGGAGTCATCAGGCTGTACACACTCATTCTGCTTCTGCCCCTTTCCCCATGTGTGGAGCTTGCTTTGGGTAAGTGGCAGTCACACATGACTTTTGGGTAGAAGCTTTCACAGTCATTGCACGCTTTGCCATGATCTTCCCCTCTGCCGTAGTGACAGGTCACTCAGATGGTGGTTGTCCCCTCAGCCTGGGTCCTGGCAAGAAGATGACTTTGAGCAGAAGGCACTGATCTTTTTTCTTTTAGACTGTCAAATAAAAAAATGACAACAGCCAATACAACAATAGCTGTCCGGTGTGAATGAATCAAAATTATACCTATTTTTTTTGTCAGATTGGCACAAAATATAATGTATTTTGTGGTTGCCCCAGGAATTTAGTAATTAGTTTATGTGTGCCATGAGATGAAAACGGTTGAAAATCGCTGGCATACGGTAACACGCTTGCTGTTACAGCACAGGAGCTGACGATAACAGGAGACGGAATGGCAGGTTTCCTACTGAAATACCCTGGTGGAAAATTTCTAACCACATGATGGCAACTCACTGAGATCAGGAGGATAGACCAGTGACAGATGCTATTTCCAGCCTTAGCATTGTAGTTTTACTTACGTTTCAGACAGGAGGAGATTATACCAAATCAATTACACACAGCCATATAATATCTTCGCCACACTTCCTACTCAGCTGGGCTCGGGGGTTCCTTCCTGGCGACCTCCAGGGAGAGGGACACTGCTTTCTCGTTTAGTGGTGCGTGGGGAGCAGGGCAGGTCCTTATCTACTTGTTTACAGCACAGTGGAAAGCAAGCTGTTCCTCTAGGTAAGACTTTATTGAAGTTTTGTGGAAAATTTACATTACTGACCATGCACATAGAAGACTCTATGCCTGTTATACTCACCACTCCTTACACTCATCCCAATATCAGAAACGTTCTGAGACCCTAAACACAAGGAAAATTTTCTCTTTCCCAAGTTGTTTACAAAGCCTTTATATCTTGTCTAAGTTTTGACCATTTCCCAAGATGACTGATTCTGGGAGCATGTGTTTCTTTTGAGGAAACCCCATCCTCGCCTTCACGTACATGCTCTGAGCTATGGCTCCAAAAAGACAACCACCCAGTTATAGTAGAAAAGGAAAGGAAATAGACTCTGCTCTGGGAACAAACAGCCTAAGACCTCAGCAGGGTGGCTCATATTTCAGAAAGGCCTTTTTTTGTGTCTGTGACCTGGCATTCAGGAAAACTTTTTTTTTTAAATCTTCACCCAAGGATATGTTTTTATTGATTTGAGAGAGAGAGAGAAAAAGAAACATTGACGTGAGAGAGAAGCATCGGTTGATTGCCTCTCATATGCACCCCAACTGGGGATCAAACCCGCAACTTAGGTATGTGTGTGTCCTGACCGGGGACGAAACCTGCAACCTTTGGGTGCACGCGATGACATTCTAACCAACTGAGCCAGCTGGTCAGGGCAGGAAAACTTTTGATCATGTTCCTATAGTCTTTATGTTTTAGAATTAGTTAAAATGTATTAATTTCAGGCCTTTCTTCTTTCCTTATTTGGCAAAATCCTATTCCTTTAAGTGCCCATTTATCTGAGAAACCTTCCCTGACTCTGGGAAGTGTGAACCCCTCCATTCTGGGTAATCCTGCAGCACTGTCCTCCACATCTATTCGACAAAATTATTTACCTTTTTATACTGTGATTTGCCTTTTCTATGTCTCTCTCTGTTTATTAGAAGACAGTTGCCTGCAAACCGGAAGTCGGTATTTCTTGCGTGTCTGTCAGGGCCTGGCAGGGCTGGGGGCGCAGGGCTTGTGCGGCGTGTGCTGGCTTCGTGGACGAGTGCATGGACAGGCATCGTCTCCTCCTCACTCATCCTTGGATTGTGCGTGAGTGTTTATGTGTTGCGTGGGAATGGAATGCAGTACAGTTACATCCGTGTAGCATCACGTATGAAGGGACGTGTCCAGAATGGTCTGTATTGAATCTGCCAAAATAGTTCATGGATTGAGGTACACAAAAGGCTTGAGAAATATTTATGAAGGCAACCACATCCTTAAAAAGGAAGTTGGAGTTCTTATTTGCCAAGTAAGTCTTCCCATATCCCATAGTAGTAACCCACATTTACCCCTGAGCCATTCCCTTTATATTCACAATAAGAACTTTTAAAAACATTTCATTTTTTTTCCTTAAATGCACATGACACACTAGTGTATTCTTATGCTGATACTTTGTGATAGTTTTAGTATGAAATAAAGGAAACGGTCAATTTTTTTTTTTTTTTGCTTGGTAAGGACTTTTAAACCCACATGATAAATCACATTTAAGACAAATTTATTCATCTGAGTTCTCCTTTTCTGGTTTCACCTCTTATTTTTTGTGAGGTGAGCATGGTAAACCTTGCTGAGAAGCAGAGAGAGAGAGAGATTATAACTAAGTTATTGTAGAATCGCATTACTACAATTTTTCTCTGTTATCATTGGCGATGGTATTTGATCATTTGTCAACCCCTGCAAATATCCTCTTTCCCCCACTCCATAAGTCAAAAATGTTTTCTTTAGGGCATACAGAATAAGCTGTAATCATACATTTGCTAGCTCTAAACAATTCTCCTCTATCAGCGTACACAGTGAATGTTATTAGTGGGAAATTCTCTGCATGGGCCCTGAAAACAGCCAATAGCTCAGCTTGTCAGTATTCTGATAACTATAGGCTTCAATTTAACAAGAAGAAATATAGGATTCAGTTTAGCATTTTTGAAAGAAATGAATACAGATGATGAAATCTCTTCTTTTGGGCAAAAAGGCTTCAAATTATTACACATGGACACTTATTTCTAATAATGTCATTTCAATATACTTCTCAGTTGCCTGATGTTCAAAGTATTTGTCCAGGGATCGGATAAGAAGTTAATCACCATATCAGAGCTCTAGGCCCAGTCTCAGGGACCAGCTGAAAATCCTATCTGCAATGGAGCAGCAATGCTTCTCATTGCTTTCCTGTATTTCCTTAGCTTTTTTTTTCTCTTCTTACCTTCCAAATTTATTTCTCAACATCCCAGAAACAGTTCTTTTTCAGATGGGGATTAATGATGATGTCAGAGTGGTTTCACTGGGGTCTGACTTTTTGTCTTGTCCCTCCTTCCACTATAATTCCCTTCGACACTCAGTTTAGGCCTCCTTTTTCTAAAAATTTCCTCTCTTCCTCTCAAAATACACCTTCAGTCTGGGCGAACGAGAAGACACAGATGTTCTCATGGAGGCTAGCACTGAGCTGCTGGCAGGAAGGACCACGAGATCGTCACCTGGAGTGGGCAAACTTCCATTCCCAGGGTGCTCTTCCCACCAGCGAGGCCATTCCTCAGACTGGAAGCCTTCCCCGTTCCACTGCAGTGCCACTGGGAGGTGTCTCCTTCTCCCTCCCAACTTTATCTAGCTGCAGAGGCATGGAGATCTCTCTCCCTGTAAAACCCATGCTTCTCCAAGGCATGGTAAGAGTTAAGGGAATGTGCACATTTTAATATTCTCTTCCTATTAAAATCCCCAATAACCTACGTTCGCTGACACCAGGTATTGTTTTGTTTAGGGTGTTAGTCCCACACCTGCCTTAATATTTCGGTTTCTTTTCTCTGTGCTCCAAGGTCCCTCATGTTTCCCTCCTACTTCAGCCTCTGTTGTAATCAATGTGTGGTGCTCTGGTGTTTTTAGGCCACGGATACCCTGAAGGTGGCTACCTCATCTTCTATCTATTGTACTTCGTTGTACCCAGAGAGCCTAGCATGATGGCAGAAAGTGCTCATAAGTACCATTGAATGAATTGTTGCATGGTCAAAAATTATAGACAGCAAGATCAGAGCAATGTTAGCTTGGGCATTTCTTTGCTACATTTATAGATTTCTTGCATCTACTATCGAATGGAATTTTATTTGGCTTTTAAAATCAGCATGGATATAAAGAGCCAGCTTACTTTTGGAGATGATGTGTTGTGGCGAGGAACCGTGATGTGCTGTTAAATGTTTATCCATGTAGCTCCTTTGAAGCCACCAGCAAGTCATCACCGAGTGCAACGTTGGGGACAGAGGTCCAGTAGCACATCATTTTATGTATTTCCATGTAAGAAAAGGACCTCAAAAACATGATAATAGTGAAATGTAATGAAATAATTAGGCAATGAATGGGTTTGAGTATTCATTACCTTTATTTTTAATATAATTATACAATTATAAGTTTAATATATCTTTAATAATGGCTGTGTTTAACAATTAGCTTACAAAATTCCTGATAATATAATAATGTTTTTCTCATGACACTGTACAAGCTGGTTTCAGATACCCCTGGACAGGCTCTCCTTCTCACCTTCTAGAGGACACCCACATTTCTTGACTCCTGGACCAGCATCACCTCTGTTTCCGTCATCATCTCTTCATCTTTGACCCGCCCTCCTGCCTCCCTCTGATAAGGAATCGTATTATTACACTGGTGCACCTGGGAATCCCAGATATCCCTCTGTCTCAAGATCTTTAACTTGTTCACATCAGCCAAGTTCCTGTTTACTGTGTAAGATAACATATTCACAGGACTTAAGACATGGCATCTTCGGGGGACTATTACTTAACCCACAACATCATATTCTATGATCATGAGACATCAGAACCTTGTTTCTCTCATATTTTGCTTTCCTGATTACATTTTCACATTTCTTGAGGATCTTGGCATCTGGCTGAGACTTTAGCTCTTTGCCCCACTGCTCCACTCTTTTGGGTAATGGAACTGCCAGGTGGATAATACACACCATGGCCTCTCCTTTCACTGGCACCCTCAAGCCCAGGGATATTTGTCTCTACTCCATTTCTTTTTAAACTTTTTAACTGAATTTATTGGGGTTTATATAGGTTTCAGGTGTACCACTCTATAATACATTATCTGTATATTGCCTTGTGTGTTCACCATCCAAAGTCAAATTTCCTTCCATCACCATATATCGATCCCTTTTACCCTTTGATACCTGATAGACACCATACTGTTGTCTGTGTCTAAGAGTTTTTGTTTGTTTATTTGTCCATTTGTGTATTTTTTCACTCATATGTGGGATATAAAACTTAAAATATCAACTTAATATTTTTGTACTTGGCACCATAGGCCATCTCTATGCCTCACCACCTTCCAAATCCAGTTTGATTTCAGATGCTCATTTTCTGTCCAACTGTATTTTCTGGCCTGTATGGCTCCTTCTTAACCTGCTTTATTGTGCAAACAACCTTTGAAATCCCACTTCAAACCAGAATTGTCTCTCGACTTTTGGAAGAAAGGTAATGTTCCACCATCATTACTCTACTCCCACTCCCCAGTCCAACCAAATCAAATTTGTCCTTTTTTTTCCTTCCTCAAATCACATAACACTTCTCTGGGCCTTGATTTTGTGACTATCTTATAAATATACTGAGTATTTCCATTGTTCTATTCTTGTATGTGTCCAGCTTAGACTACTTCTTTTTGATTGGCAGTGCTCAGGAACCATACCTATTTAGTTTTCTTTGCATTTCACTCAGTAAAGAATCATGAACAGCTTTACAAATGTCTTTTCATAGCTTCAAGAATGGGGATATGCATGATGTACTAATTGACTAATGTAAAATCAAGCTTGTGAGCAGCAACATATGAAACGATCAATCTGACTTAAAGCATGATTCCTCATTAAAGAGTAAGTAATGAGGATGATAATGCTTTCAAACTTCTGGCATTGTCCCCATGCCTTAGCACATTATGCATGCACCATAGCTTACACAGAAATTGTGCCAAGACACGCTCTCAAAAATCCACAATCATTGTGTTTTTCTTTATGTATTTTCTAAGTTATGAATACATAATGCATAAACAAATTCTAGCTATTTTGTGCGTTAAGAGTAATGAAACAATATTTCAGTTGCCTTATCCTTGAAAACAGAAACAGCCATTAGGTTTTATTTCTAAATGTTTAATTCATCACCACAGTCATCATCATCTGGACTACAGATGGCAGACATACTTTCTAGAACTCTATTTCTAAGTAAACAGCATTTCCTTGAGCAGTTCTGTAGAGAGAACATAGAGTATTTACATTCCTTGTAGGTTCTTCTCTGCATTTAGCCTAAGTTTACAAGCACATTTGAGATGAGAATAATATCACTAAAGAGCAAGTGTAGTTTCTCAAATTTGGTTAAGGAGAAAAACTAAATTAGACTATAGAATAACACTGCCAGAGAGTTTCTTTTGGTTAGGTTGCTTTAAAAAATTTATGTAGCTTACTCAGTATTTTTATAAGGGCACACATTATTTCCATTCCTATTATCTTTGCTCATAAATACCTGACCACACATAATTCACTTAATTAACAGCTCTCTAAATAGATTGAGTTTTCTGCCTTAGGGGACTAGAGGCCAGAAATTCCTGAGATGTCTGGCAAAGCTCCAGAAGTGTCTAATCACATGCCCGGACTGAAAAACAAATCAAACCAAAATGCAAATGACAGCAGCAGAGAAGGAGGCCACAGGACGCAGGAGAAAGGGGAAGAGGGAAGCCTTCCTCTGTCTTCCTATGTCTGAAAGGCCAGCTCTAGGCATGATATTTATGAACTCCAGTGATATGCACAAATCCAATAAACTAAAAAATCAAAAGAGGCAGATATTAGTAAAGCCAATTTACTAAAAGTACTAGAAACAGCAATTTCAACCATTTGGCATGAGCTTTTAGTCGTTGGAAGTGTGGAACATATGAAGAAAAATTTTAAAGAACAATAAAACAAATAAAATTAAATGTATGGAAACCATCAGATTAATTAATTTACTGGCCTTATAGGAACGTATGCTGTTTATAGCATGAGTGCTTACATTACTGAGGTTCGCTGTTAATGATGTTGATTTCCTTTTATAAAAAACTCTTGTGCTGGCCAAGTGGCTCAGTTGGTTGGAACATAATCCCATACACCAAAAAGGTTGTGGGTTCGATCTCCGGTCAGGGCATATACCTAGGTTGTGGGTTTAATCCCCAGTCAGGGTACATATGGTCAGCAACCAGTCGATGTTGCGTGCTCTCTCTCTCTCTTTCTCCTCCTTCCTTTCTCTCTCAAATCAATAAACATATCCTCCAGTGAAGATTAAAAAAAAAAAAAAAAGATGGGTGCTGCTGGTAATATCTTAAAAAAAAAAAAACACCTCTCAACAAAGTGGGTATAGAAGGAACATACCTTAAAATAAAAAGGCTATACATGACAAACCCATATAGCTACTATCATACTCAATGGTGAAAATACAAAATCCTTTCTCTAAGATCAGGAACAAGACAATGATGCCCACAATCACCACTTCTATTCAACATCATATTATAAATCCTAGGCACAGCAATCAGACAAGAAAACAAAATAAAAGACCTTCAAATTGGAAATAAAAAGTCACACTGTTTACAGATCACATGATATTATATATAGAAAACCTAAAGACTTCACCATAAAACTATTAGAACTAATAAATGAATTTGGTAAAATTGCAGAACACTATAACAATATACAGAAATCTGTTGTGTTTCTATACAATAAAAATGATGAGGACAATTTTTTAAAATCCTATTTACAACTGCATCAAAAAGCATAAAATATCTAGAAACAAATTCAATGAAAAAGGTGAAAGACCTGTACTCTGAAAACTAAGATACTGAAGAAAGAAACTGAAGAACATAAATGGAAAGATTCCATGCTCATGAACTGGAAGGATTAACATTGTTTGAATGTCCTTACTACTTAAAGCAATATGATTTAATGTAACCTCTATTAACATACCAATGGAATTCTTCTCAGAAAAATAATAATTAATCTTAAAACTTATATGGCACCACAAAAGACTCTGAATAGCCAAATAAACCTTGAGAAAGAAAAAAGTGGGAGATATCATGCTCCTCTATTTCAAACTATACTATCAAACTACAATAATCAAAACTGTATGGCACTGGCATAAAAACAGACATATAGATCAATAGAATAGATTAGAGAGCCCAGAAGTAAATCCTCACATATATGGTTAACTAATCTATGACAGAAGAGGTAAGGATATACAATAGGGTAAAGACAGTCTCTAATAAGTGATTTTGGGAACAC
Organism: Micronycteris hirsuta; assembly: GCA_004026765.1. Taxonomy (NCBI): domain Eukaryota; kingdom Metazoa; phylum Chordata; class Mammalia; order Chiroptera; family Phyllostomidae; genus Micronycteris; species Micronycteris hirsuta. Next base: position 39,367 of record PVJI01012218.1, on the reverse strand, counting down.
TAGATAGATAAATGCAAGACAATGAAATTGGACCAGTTTCTTAAACCTATACAAAAACAAACTGAAAATGGTTTAAAGATAAATGTAAGACCTAAAATCATAAAACTCCTAAAAGAAAAGATAGGCAGTAAACTACTTTACATCAGTCTTAGCAATATCTTTTTGGTATGTCTTCCCAGGCATACAAACAAACAAAAGGGAAACAAACAATCAAAAAATAAACAGTGGGACTTCATTAAACTAAAAAGTTTTGCTGAGAGAAGGAAACCATCAACAAAATGAAAAGACAATCTTCTAAATGGGAGAATATATTCACAAATGATGCATCCAATAAGGGGTTAATATCCAAAATATATAAAGAACTCATATAACTTAACACCAAAAAATCAAACAATCCAATTAAAAATACACAGAGGACCTAAATAGACATTTCTCCGAAGAGGATATAGATGGCCAACAGACATGTAAAAAAAAAAAAATGTTCAACATCACTAATCATCAGGGAAATACAAATTAAACCCACAATGAGATATCAACTCACACGTGTCAGAATGGTTATCATAAAAAAATCAACAAATAACAAGTGTTGACAAGGATGTGGAGAAAATGGAACTCTGATGCACCACTGATGGGATTGTAAAATAGTGCAGCCACTATGGAAAACAGTGTGGAGATTCCTCAAAAAATTAAAAATAGGGTTGCCATATGATCTAGCAATTCCACTTCTGGGTATTTATCTGAAGAAAACAAAAACACTAATTCAAAAAGATATATATACCCCTATGTTCATTGCAGCATTATTTACAATAGCCAAGATATGGAAGCAACCTAGGTGTCCATCAATAAATAAATATATAAAGGAAATATCACATATAATAATCAGGTGGTGACTCCAATTGCAGCTGATTTTCCAGGTATATTTTGTTGTTGGAGCAAATTAGCAAATCCCCTGGCCCACGGTCTATAGCTATTAAGCCAGTAACTGGACAAGTTACTGGACTATTAAGCATTTTTCTCTGTGCCTACTAGTAAAAATCATCAGGAACCCTGCTTTTGGATGGCAAGGGCAACAGTATGCTTTTAAAGTCCTGCCTTAGGGCTATGTCCGCTCTCTAGCCCTATGTCATAATCTAGTTCTCAGGAGTAATATATATGAAAGGAAACATTACATGTGGTGATAAAGAAATAAAAATTATCAGAAGAGACTGCTGTGAACATTGTATACCAACAAACTGGATAACCTAGAAGAAATGGATAAATTCCTAGACACATATAACCTATCAAAAATAAATCATGCAGGAATAGAAATCCTACCTAGATTCCTAATTAGGATAGAGATCGTCAGTAATTAAAAATCTCCCAGCAAAGTTCAAGACCAGATGGCTTCACTGGTGAATTCTATTAAACATTTAAAGTAATGTTAATGCCAATCATTTCTGCTGAAACTCTTTCAAAAATTGAAAAGGAAGGGATACTTCCAAACTCCTTTTACAAGACCAGCATTACCTTGATACCAAAGCCGACAAAGGCACCACAAGAAAAGAAAATTACCGGCCAATATCCCTGATAAATGTAGACGTAAAAATTCTTAACTAGACAATAGCAAATAAACCACATCTTATTTATCTATTCACTTACCAAAGGACTTTTTGGTTGTTTCCAGGTTTTGGCAACTATAAATAGAGCTGCTATAAACACTTGTGTGCAAGTTTTTGTGTGGACGTAAGTTTTCAACTCATTTGGGTAAATACCAAATTGCTTGATTGCTGGATCATATGGTAAGAGTATGTTTAGTTTTGTAAAAAACTGCTAAAATGTCTTCCAAAGTGGCTGTACCATTTTGCATTCCCACTACCAATGAATGAGAGTTTCTGTTACCTCACATCCTTGTCAACATTTGGGGTTAGTGTTCTGGATTTTGGCCGTTCTAATAGGTATGCAGTGGTATCTCACCGTTGTTTTAATTTGCAATTCTCTAAAGACATATGATGTTGAATGTATTTTGTTTTGCTGCTTGCCATTGGTATATCTTTTTTGGTGATAGCTATCAGCTCTTTTTCTTATTTTAAAAATGGAGTTGTTTATTTTCTTACTGAGTTTTAGAGTTCATTGTATGTTTTCGATAACTGTCCTTTATCAAATATGTCTTTGGCAAATACAGGGTCTAGCATGAATAACGCCTCTTTTTTATTACAAAATCATAAGCATGTAATTCTGTAACATAACAATATCACACTCAAGCACATCATATGACATTTTGGGTGAAATGCTCAATTAAAACTATAAATTATTACACTCATATTATTACCATACCAACCACACTAAAGTAAGTGTTACTTCTGCTGGACTCTCTATTTTCTCCCAGCCTTTTCTTTTATTCTTTTGTCAGTGTCTTGTACAGAGTATAAATTTTAAATTTTAATGAAGTTCAGCTTATCAATTATTTTTTCCATAGCGTTGTAGTTAAAGAATCATCACCAAATTCAAGGTCATCTAGATTTTCTTCTATGTTATCTTCTAGGAGTTTCATGCTATCATGGTTTACATTTAGGTCTATGACTCATTTTGAGTTAATTTTTATAAATGCTGTAAGACCTGTGTCTATATCCAACTTTTTGTATGTACGTATCTGATTTTTTCAGCATCGTTTGTTGACAAGACTATCCTTTTTCTACCGAATTGCATTTGCTCCTTTCTCAAGTGCTAGTAGCCCAAGAAACTGAGGGTTTTTAATTATAAATTTTTTATGTTTTTTAAATAGCAAGCTTTGGAGAAATAAAGTAATGAAAGACCATCCTTTTTTCCGATCTCAATCGCAAATCAACCCTTCCTTGTAGTAGCTATTAAGCCTTGGGGTTTAGAATCATGGCTTAGTTTGATTAATGAATAGGATTAGTCTGGAAAATATCAAGGTTGAAGGCATTATTCATTGCCAGATGTATTTTGCTTTATAAACAAAAATGCAAGTGAATTTCTTGTTCCATGTACCTAAGATACTGGTGAATCATTAATCACAGCTGTCTTCCCTACAGACATGGGTTCCCAGCAAGTGCTGGCATTCCAGGTCTGCAAGGTCCGAAAGACCATCTCTCAGATAATAAGAACACCATTCTCAGCTCACGGTGACCATAAAAACTAACATATTTTTATTAGGTAGTGTCCTCAGAAAGAATTTGTTTTCAATTGTTTAGCAGACTTCTCCTGTTGCTAGCCACTAGAATTTTGATTTTTTTTTGGTCATAGCTTAATGAACGACAGAAAAAGGAGTTAGAAGATTAAGTCATTTTTCACATAAGAAACAGCCTAAAAGCATTTGTGAATGAGAATAATTTAGACCATATCCCTTCCCATGATTTACATCAAAGACCTGGAAGACCCAGATTACTGGCTCTATAGCTGCTCCCTCTGTCTTCTCGATTATTTATTTCTCAGATGAAAGAATCAATAAACTCAAATGGAATTCAAATGGAATAAATATTACTGCCTGAATCTCAATTCCAATAATGTCCTGAGGATTTCATGTTAAATGATACGCTCCTCTTAGAAAATAGAGTTAACCACTCCTTTATTGTATGAAATGTTAAAGGGATTTATATAAGGTATGCAGGAATGTCAACAGGGGAGTGGTAGGGGGAGGTGGGGAAGGGGCACAGAATAAGTAGCATAAATGGGAGGTAGAAAACAGACAGGGGGAGGTTAAGAATAGCATAGGAAATGCACAAGCAAAGGAGCTTATGTGTATGACCTATGGACAAAAACTAAAGGGTGGGGAAAGGAGGGGTAAGGGGGTAGAGGGGAAGAAAGGGGGAAAATGGGACAACTGTAATAGCATAATCAATAAAATATATTTAAAACTCCCCCCCAAAAAATAGAGTTAACCAAACTGTCCTGCAACTTCTCAATAAAATGTCTTATTTGTTCCCAGCGCATGTCTTACATAGAAGAAAAATGGTTTGCCAGTTCTCAAGCTCATGGATTTTAGCAAAATTCTCTAGCAACCCCACATTGAAAAATATGCAGTGGGGCAAAAGTAAGTTTACAATTGTTCATATGGAAAATAATACAATAGTTAATATCAATAAATAATATGAGAATAAACTGTGTTTTGGTATTTACAACTATAATCCTACTCCCCCACCCCGTATTTCTTATCTGAGCAATTGTTTTAGCTAGTACTTCATTTCTTCAAAAGTAACCATTAGTTTTTCCCTTTTTGCTCTTCCTAGGCCTAGCATGACTGATGACTCTTCATATATAAAAAGGTATTGTTTATCATCCCAACTGAGACAGCATGTAGTTGTAGTAAATCTCTTGGTTCTTCACCAGTTTTGCTGTGAAGTTAAAATACCCAGGACTCAATGAAGCAAGTGGCATTATTGTACTAGTATTTAGACTCTGAACACAGATATTTTCTTTTCAAGGTAATTCCAAAAACTCATAATTAAATGTCAAAGTGCAAATAAGATATCTGAAAATTAAAAATAAAATGAAAAGAAAAAAACTTTAGAGGTAAACCTTTAACATAGAAGAAATTGAGGTCAAAGTTGCCCTGGCTGGTGTGGCTCAGTGGGTTGAGTGCTGGCCTGCAAATCAAATGGTTCCTGGTTTGATTCCCAGTCTAGGGCACATGCCTGTGTTACAGCCCAGGTCCCTGGTGTGGGGCGTGTGAGAGGAAACCACACACTGGTGTTTTTCTCCATCTCTTTCTCCCTTCCTTACCCTCTCTAAAAATAAATAAATAAAATATTTTTTAAAATTATAAAAAAGGAACTTAGCTCAATATAGATATTTATAAAAGTTTTTTTCCAAAGAAAGGTGAACATATAAGACATATACTACCTTACAGAGCAGTTGTCTTCTGCCTTGTTAAGATTTAAGTACTACTACTCTGTTTTCCCAGGCAAATCACCTACATTAGTTCTAGACTGTTAGTAGCCATTGGCTGACTATAGGGGGAACTGGGACCATTCATGAATGCTTGTGTCTCCTTTTTTTTCTGTCTAGCACCATAGAAGTCAGAACAGATGCTGATGTTTGTCACCCAACCAATAGATCCCACAGGGTCAACACAGGCCCTTCCAACTGGGAGACTTATTTCTCTAGGGACACTGTCCCAGCAAGGGCTCACAGGTGGAAAATGAATATGAGAGGAAAGAATTGATCAAGTTCAGTGCTACTTACTCTTTTACCCTTGATCCTCGAACTTAGATAAAGAAAGAAAGAGCAGTGATAGGGATCTTTTAGGTCCTGAGTCAGAGCCTCAAGTTGTGTAACTACTTCTGTGTTTTCCAGATTCATGACCTCACTTCAAGTTGGTACCAGGTCCTGCCAAGTAGCATGTCAAAAGTTTCACCTAATATTCATCCTCAAAGGCTGTATGAAACCAGTCACTTATCTTCTCAACTCATTAAAATATTAAGAGGTCTGTTGAATCAGAATTTTCTCTGGGGTGTCCATTGGTCTAAACCAGCCCTAGAGGGGGAAACCGGTTACAAGTAAACTTTATTGAGTAGACGAATTCACGAATAAAAAAAAAATCTATGAATAATGAGGATCGACTGTACTAGGAAAGAAATTTGCCACTGACATAAGGAAAGGGTGCAATAAAATCCTTTGTCATCTGATGAAATCTGCCTTTTCCAGGATCCTTTAGGATACAGATCTAATGTCTCAGGGGAAATTTTCCATATTTGCAAATTCCTTGGTCCAAAGGACTTCCAAGGGGAACAAAAATATGAAGAGGTCCACTCTTTCGCTGCAGTTGAACATTATTAAACTTTATCTTAGGATGCCCAGTGATGCTAACTGAGGTTGTCTGCCTGCCAGGAAAGCTGGGAGGGACTCTTGAAGGGGAAACTCAACATAGGGTCTTCTGGACTGGTGGTAATCTGTGCTCATTAAAGAAATCCTAGTTTGACATGAAAGAGGAACTGATTTTTAAGAGAATAGTTGAGACTGGCACCTTCTGATGTAGCCAGCCTTGTATTGGCTCATATTTTGGGAATAATGACCATCTGAATAAAAATAATAGAACCATAGCTATGGCCCCCAAGATTAGGTCATTTTCTCCCTAAAGTATAGCATTTAAGGAATGGAATTGTTCTTTCTAAATTACCTATTATAATCTTTGCAGACTTTTTTAAAAGCAGTAGAATTTGCTGAATTTTCCTGTTTTTCTTCCTGAATCACTAGCCAAGATTTCCTGCTTCTATTCAACCAGGAAGTTTGGAGTAGTCTTGAGGCTTGGTCCTGGGAAAATCCATTGTAAACACTGCACATTTCTTTCCTTTTTGGGGTGCCGTTGGAAGTTTGTTTTGCAGTGGACCCATCACTTTTTTCAGGTTTTCTTTCTGTCTTTCCTTCCCTCCTCTGCCCAAACTTTAATTCCTTGAGTGCTTGGAACAATGTCTTAGGTTCATCGCTTGATGATCTCTATTATTCTAATACTTTATGTCTATGAGTCTCAAAATTAGATCTCTAGGGACTGACCTCTTCTCTGAGCTCCTGATTCATAGAAACTGCTTACTTCACACCTCAGCTTAATATCTAAGGGTCATTTTAAATCGGAACTATGCCAAACCAAAATTGATTTCTACATTTTTGACTCATACTTGTATTTCTTCCTGTCTTTCCTTAGTAAAGGATCACCATTCATCCAACTGCTCAAAACCAAAAAAACTAGGAGTCATCTTTGATTCCTTTTTTCAAACCATCCAAACTAACAGCAAGTTCTGTCAGCCTCTGAAGTATGTCCCTGTGTGTCTGTTTACTCTACTATCTTAGTGGCCAGTGCTACTATCTGAATCCTAGCTGCCCTGATTTCTTGCTGGGACGATCTCAGTTGCCTTCCCTGGCCCTCTTGCTTTCAATCTCTTTTTTCTGCTTTTACCAAACACATACACAAAAAAACAATTTTTAAAAAGTTGGATCATATCACACCTATGTTTAAGACCTTCTAATGGCTCAAATACACACTCAAATTTCACCTCAGGGAGGTACTTCCTCATCATATTTTATAATGATGCCTGGCCGTCCAGCCCCCTCTGTCACACTACCATGTTCTCTTTATCATACTCACTTTCTGCATATTATTGTGTTGATCTCTTGTTTATTAATAAATATAGGCTAGTTTGACTTGTTCACAGGAGTAGCATAATGCCTTAGCATAATGCTTAGAAGATAGGCAGTTTTCAAGAGACAGTTGTTTAATGAGAGAAAAATATTTTATGGAAGCCCCATACATTTAAGAAAGAGAGAGAGAGAAAGAAAGAGAAAACAGCTCAGAGCAATGTTGCTCTGGTTGAATGGAAAAAGCTAAGGGTGGGAATGAATGGTGGTGATGGTAGATGGGCCCCTACTTCGCTCTTTCTTTTAGCTGCTCCTGAGGGTCCTTGGAGAACAGCATGAAAACCAGGGGCAGTGTGGGGAGAGGGGGAGCCAGCAAGTTGGAGCTGTGTCTTGGTCAACAATTTTTAAAAAATTATTTATTGACTTCAGAGAGAGGAAGGGAGAGAGAAACATCAATTTATTGTTCTACTTATTTATGCATTTGTTGGTTGTTTCTTGCATATGCCCCAACTGGGGATTGAACTTGCAATCTTGGCATATTGGGACAATACTCTAACCAACTAAGCTATGCAGCCAGGGCCATGGTCAACAATTTTTGAAACAGTTTTAAGACATCAGGAAAATAAATCAGTAAAAATAGTAGCACATAACTGTGTTATATATTCATGGCTCCATATCTTACTTGCAAGGTATCTTCCTTTCACTGATATAGTAAAACAAACAAACAAACAACCAAAAACTCCCTTTGCTGCAAGTAAAACATTTTTGTTGGATAGTTTGAAGGTTGCTTGGGGCCACCAGCAGCCAACACCAACCCTCCGTCAATCAACAGATAGTCTCCAAAACGTTGGTAGTCAGTAACATTGGAAAAACAAATTATAAGTATGGTATTGTCTTCTAGGATCAAGTTGTTTATTTTATCATTGAAATTGTAAACAATTCACCCCCCCAAGAAGTTTTCTGATTTAGAAAATTGCATATAATAAGTTACTTATATGTAAGAATAATATATGTAATTTTAAGAGATGTATAATGTTAATTTCTCCTATTATCCAAAAATAAATAACATTTTAAAAAATATTGATTTGTAGTTCTACTTTTCCCAAGGCATTTATATGTTTTGACCTTACCTTAAATAAATATATAATATTATCAAATGAATATGTCTCATTTGACAACAATCACTACACCCCTCTAAGTCATAATGACACGTGAATCCTGGACAGATGGCTAGCCTCCCTCAGAAGCCCCAAAGCCCTACTCAATTCCTGCCTTAATGAAAGAACTAATTACTTCAGATTGCAGACTTCCTGGTTGCTCTTAAGAAACTGATATTTAAGATGGGAAATGAAAGATTTTCAAGCTATTTTATGTCTTTTAATTTATGTAAAAACTTCATTTTAAAATTATGTTTAAATATTTCCAAATGACATTTTTACTTAACTATAGTAATTGCAAGAACGGGAGGATATGTATTAGAAAACAGACTCATGCCTCATAAACACAGACACAGTACAAATGTTGAAAGTAGGACAAAAGGGAACCAAGAAAGGGAAACCCTTTGTTATTAGTCAACACTTTCCAGCACAAGGAAACCCATGCCAAACTAGATTAATCCTTAAAAAGGTATTTATCGGCTCTCAAAACCAAAACACCCAGGAGTAGAACTGGTGTCAAACATCCCTGGAATTGGGGGAACAGGGATGCTACTGGGTGCAGTTTCTTCTCATCTCTTAACTTTTCCTGCATTGTGATGACTTGATTCTGAGCTCCATGTAGCAGAGCTTGGGCAACTTCAAGGCTCACCCTGTTTTTGCTACCAGCTGTGAGAGTGGAAAATAGCATGTGCCTCTGCCTCACCTGTCCTAGCAAAAGTGTCAGTGGATCTTATTGGCTCTCTCTCCCTGAACTAGTCACTGCAGCCTGAGGAACAGCCCAAATCAGAGAGGATACCTAAGAGCTGGGAGGACCCAGCCATGTTCGGGTCCAGATTACAGGACTGGGACTCAGCCCTGGGGAAGAAGAATGTGGTGCAGCTGCTACACCTGGGAGCAAGGCTATGTGATCCTCTTTTCTTCGTGGATAAAAATGCCTAGTTTATAGTGTTGAAAGGGTTGAATAGGATAATATAAATATAGCACCTCACAGAACGGTAGATTTTCACAAAATTCAAAGATGATCAAATTCTTATTCCATTTCCTTTCTGGCCATTGTCTTTATATAAGCAGCAATGGCCATTGTCACCACAAGGTGCCAGTCATGTGCTGAAAGGTAATAGACTGCTTTTATGACCACTGGAAAATTAAAAATTGGCAGAAATGATGATTGGCAGCTGGAAGAAAGCGTGGGGACTGTGAGTCCTGCTGCACTGAAACCAGCCTGTGTGACCTTGACCAAGGTCTGGATTGATCTCTGGCCTGAATTTCCTCATGAAGAACTTGAAGGCCAATTCTCCATTTGACTTAAAAAAATTTTTTTTATTCTATAAGTAAATCTTGTATTTAATAGTAATAACCCTGACTGTAATCTCAGAAATGAAAAAAATGTTCAACAGTCTTGGTTGTTAATACACACTGTTTAAAAACATGACTGAAGCATAATCCATTCATTTATTGCTAAATCGTTGCTACCCTGGGCGGCCTGAAAGAGTTCATGTAATTTTGTAAGGTGACTAATAGGTCCACAGAGATGCTCTCAAGTTATATACAGCTCAGAAAATCATCCTCTGAGGCATGCAATTCAAAAACCTCACTATTAAAAAAAGTCACACTGAGCAGGCTTCAAAAAAAGTATTTTTAGTCATGATTATGTTTTAATGCTAGATTCTTAAAATGACTTGGAAAAGAAGCAGCAGTTCAGAAAATTTCAGCTCTGAAATGTGTTGGAAGTATCTGGGACAGTGGGAGAATGAATCCAAAAAGCGTGAGATTTAATTGGGCTCAAGAACAAAAACGCTGACTGTCCACTTCTGCATGAATCAAACCTTATAACAAAGTTCAAATCAGATGATGTAATGACAATTAACACTGATCTGGTATAATATACTGAGGGCGATTATGGTATTTCTTAATACACAATTCTCTATGACAAGGAAGTAAGGTGCTGGTTCCATCCTTGCAAAAAGAGACCCGATTGAAATTCTAAGGGTGTCCCCACATTTCTACATTCCATGGAGAGATGTGGAACAGTATTGTCTAAACACTTGACCTTTATTTCTCAACATACTTTATTTCCAGGATAAACCCTCCTGAATTCTTAAACATAGAAGATGTGGGTGAGGCTTTGCTGGTCAGGTATGGATCAGAAGAGTTCTCAGGTTTCTTTCATATGTCATAAATCCAGACTGTGCCTTATAAAAGGGGAAAGATAATTAACTAAGGTATTTATCTTGGTATTTTGCTGTTGTAGAAGGATCTGAAAGAATGAGAGTTGTTTTGTTTTTAGCTGTCTATTTTCCCTCCTCCACTTAGAGGGAGCCAGGACTTGAAAATCTTTTGATTCTGGGTGGCTGTTGTGAGGCCAGTGCAGAAAGCCCAAGTAGATTTAGGGCCCCTGGAGGGTTTGAGACACACAGCATGCTGGGCCCCAGGCCCAGAGTTTCTGACCGATTCAACCAGTCTGGTGTGGTGTCTGGGAACTGGCATTTCCAATCTTAAGTCTCCCTGTGATGCTGATGCCGCAGGCCAGGACCACAAGCTAAGCACTAGTGACCATGTTACCTGCTCTTCCTGGCAGCCTGGAAACTGCCCTTCTCCTTCAGAATCCTGGAGCCTGAGCGCATTGAGAGGGCTGTGCTAGGGAGTGTGTATGTGTGGGGAAGAGATGGGTGAATGTGTCTGTCGAGGGAACGTGGACGCTCTTAAAAGTGAGGGAAAGGACAGTGCCGAAACCCAGGGCTATCATGGAGGTCTGTAGCTCCTGAACTTCTTGAAGATGGGTGGGAGTTCCTTAGCTGTCCCCCAGGGCTAGCTTGAGCTCGGGTGAAAACGGGCTTGAAGGGAAGCTGCTTGGCCAGAATCAGGTGAGCCAACTTCTTGGATGAACCTTGGACAGAGAGGATACGAGCATCCGTGACACACTGAGAGGACTGCTTATTTCCTGGGCACCAAATAAGCCTTCCAGACCTTTACGTAAACCCTGGGAGGAAGAGGAGAGGACACACAACTGCATTGCTTGCCAATTCAATGGTGTAAAGGATGGCAGTCAGACTTAATTTAATTCGAAGAAAATAATTACATATGTCTTGCCTACCCAACTTTGAGTAAACCCCATACTCACTGCACCAATTTCTGTTGTAGAATACGTAATTGCATGTATTAGTATCTGAGACCCCACTCAAGTTCTTCCCCTGCCACAGCTCTGAGTTCACGCAGAAGGGGGCGGGCAGGGCCTCTCCGCACTGCTGTGCAACTCCTGTCCCTGCCAACCTGTGGGGGGCTGAAATCTAGTTGAGCTGTGAGGAAAGGGTGACCTTCCCTCATTTCCTAATGTACATACACAATCCCTGCATAACATAAGGAAACGCCGCACTTCAGGCATTTTCCTGCTGACTTCCACGTGGTTTCTACTTCTCACTGCCATCATAAACATCCTTGTGCATTTCTCCTGTGCATGTAAATATTTGTAAGTTAGATACTTAGACATGGAATTGCTGAACTACTGAAATTTTCACTTGACTTTTCTCACAGAAATTCTGCCGATTGGGGATGCATGTGATATTAGAAGCAGTTTGGTTTCTTTTTAACATGCAAAGGCTTCCGAGAGTGTTCTGGCCGTTACTGGAGGGTGTAAATTAGCCCACACAGGTTGCTTTCCTCCATTTTCTAGTTCAGTTATATTGTTCTGAGCAAATAGAAGAACAATTAGACAGGAATGAGTGGAGAATTACTAAAATAGGTACATTTGGAACAGGAATTAGGGTGCAATGCCTTTCAACTTAAATTACAGAAAGGGCACTGATTCCCTGAAGGTTGAGCACAGGGAGGTTAGAAGGCATTAAATTGTCAAAGATTACTTGTATCTCAAAATTATAGCTCAGCCCAATCCCATTTCCCTCTAAGAAAGATGAAAAACACCCATTTTCTTCTCCCCAGGACCTAGGGTTCGGGTAATGTGTGTTAAGCCTTTTTCTGGGTTAAATAGACTTTGCGGTAATCACATAGACATTTAAATATCATTGAAGTATTGTTTCTGTAGAAAATGGATTTCTCTTTCCAAACAACTGACTTAAGTATATGCTTTTTGGTACCCAACGCTGATCAGAAACAGCCTGCCTGTGGTTATAAAGCTCAACCTTGAAGGACTCTGCGATCTGACTTTAGTAAGCACGGCTAAAATGGCTGAGCTGAGAAGAAATCAGGCTTTAAAATCTCTAAGACGTGCTTCAATTATTTACTGCAGTTCGTGTGTCGGTGTGGTTTGTAGGCATTTTAAAAGCTGGGCTGTAACAGCATAATGCGCCCCGTCCCCCGCACGCTGTAAAACAGGGTGAGCCGTCTCCAGGGCAGCTCTGTGGGGACACGGCTTAAGAGGCAGCCAGCCACCTCCAGCCGGACCAGGGAGGGGCTCGCACAACCAGCCGCAGGGGCTGTTAAGTCCCTGGCCTGGCTTTTGAAAATATTCACGGAGAAAGCAGGGACACACATACTCGCTGTAGCCCCGCTAAATAAGACCGTGTTGCTTTTATCATTTTCGCGTTAGCCACATTTGTTTGAGCAGCAGGTGAAGCGCCTTTCAAAAAACTCATCTCCGAAGGAAGTCATCTGTTTTACATTAATTGTCCATTAGTCTCCAAGCCTCCACCCATTAAAATCCTCAGCCACTCATTACACATTTGTGCCCAAGTCCCGCTGTCAGCTTTCAACGCAGAGCAGTTTTTCCGCATCTGACTTAATTGCACTAAGTGCCTGTTCCTTTGAGACGGCGTTGAGCGTACCAATTAATGCAAACTTTCTTTCCTTGCTAGGTTGAACGGATAAACCATGGCGAGGACAGTTAAGATGCTGTTTATTCTAATTTATTAGAAGTCTTTCTGCCTTAGGCTTACACAGTGGGTGTCTTGCATCTACCCTGCTCTGTGTGTGTGGCGACTTCTAAATATGTCTTGAATAGACTTTGTTTTTGAAAATTCCCATAAATTTACAATCTATCTATGTTATTGTGAGGAGGGGCTTAAATTTCATTTTCTCCTGATTAGTTTAAACATGTAATTTTTAAATGCATGTGGCACTCTGAAGAACAGCTTGGATGAAATTGACTTTGTTGATGGAAAAATTAAGCTTTCATCCTTTCAAATTATGGCTCGAGGGGCTGCAGCGCAATAATTTAATTGCTGCAGCCGCCGTATTGTACCCAGTTCACCACTTTTAGCCCCGCAGTTGCTGTTCTGAAAAAACGTTTAAATGAAGGAAGAGCAGAAAATCATGAATATAACCAATCTTAGAGCAGTTTTTAGAAATTTTTGATAGGGATGGAGGCAAATGAAGCACACAAGACTGAGGAAAACACAAACAGATTATCTGTGACTCTACATAGAAGGAATAGAAAAACAACAGTTTTGATTTATTCTTTTTAAAAAAACAGTACCATATTCCGACTTATTGCATTTTACACACTAACATTAAAAATAGCCAATCAATTAATATCAATGCTTGTCAAGATATCATGGAATTCAGGTTCTAAATAATGTTATCATTAATACATTTTACTATGGGTCTTAAAATCTTTCTTGGGATTTAGTTTCATCTTATAACTGAGTTTTGTTCACAAATGTCCCTTTTCATAGTTAGTAAGTACCTGTGTATTGATTTGCTTGATTATGTTTAATCAGTACCAGAAAAAGTGGGAGATAGACGGAGAACACATCTGCATCTGAGACTGATTTAAATTATAGGATATAGTGAAAATCAAGATGGAACTTTTTTGTTTTCTACTTCCTAAAGATTGTCGGGAAAACATCCACTTTTGCCTTAAGCAAATTACTTAGAAAGAAAATGAGTAGCCACCCTGGGATCCATGTGCACAGAGACCGCCTCTGGGGCCCTCTGCCTCCTTCCCCAGGGCCCCTAACCTGCCACCACCCTCTCCCACAGCTCTGCTCTCCCCTTCCCCAGGATTGGCCAGTCCTGTGTCCAATCGCAAGCAGCCTTGATTAGTAACAAGGTGTTGGTAAAGACTACAGTAACAAGGTGTTGGCTAAGATTTAGGGTTTTGATGCTTTCAGAGGACTCTTATCTTTTTCATCCTCATCTTTAGCCAACATATTTTAGCATGCTGTGCACAGAGGATGAGGAGACTTGGTGTTATCTCTCCCCAAAGAGTAAACTTTCTCTTCTCGATGAGTTAGCGCCCCTGATGAATTCTGTAAGTTTTGTTTCTGCATCATGGGCATAAATGGTGGCCTCATCCACCAAATTGACAGAGAGAAATTCTTTACTACCCTCAAGTTATGGGCTAGTCTATTTCTAGAAAATTCCTCTAATAGTTCAGTTCATCTGTAGGATATGCTTTTAAAAATCTATCAGCTTTTCTCTCAGCAGTTTTTCAGGAAGAGAGCTAAGAAAACCAAAACACAGACTAACAGATTCAAAGACATATTAGAAGTTTAAAAGCCTCATACACATTCCTATGTCCTTCAGGATAGTGCTTCTTAATTCTACTGGCTTTTACAGCATGGTGTTAGCTGAAGATAATTTAAATCCACCGCCCCAAATGGTAGAATTGTAGGATGCTGCTGAGGCTTTATTTTGATTCTGAGTCATCATCTCCTACATCATCTTCTTTGTTACTGATGCATTTGCCTAGGGAAGTAATGCTTCTAAATTTCTTTGTTTCTGAATTTTCACCCCAGTGTTTTGATTGAAAGTCTAGAACATTGTTCATACATGTGGAATCTTGCTGAAAAGGATATTTTTTTGCAAGGTCTGCACTCCAGAGATTCAGTCATGCCCTTGTACTAACTCCTCAGTGTCTCTGATTTAAAACCCCTCTTATTAGAATTGAATCAGTTCCCCACCTACAGCAGACACATCCTAGGGTGACCTCTAATGAGCCCTGCCCTTAATTCCCTCGTCACGGGTATGAGTAGAACCTGTGGTGGGTTTCTACCGAATAGAATATTCCAAAGATGTGGGATATCACTCCTGTGATTATATTATTTTATATGGCAAAGGTGAGTGGATTTGGTGGGTATAATGAAGGTCCTTAAGCAGTTCACTTTAATTTAAACAAAGGAACTTTATTTTGGTGGACCTGGCCTAATCAGGCAAGCCCTTTAAGATAGAGTCCAGGCCTTCCCTCAAGTTAGAGACTTGAAATAGCAGGGATTGTCTTCTCTCCATTGCTTGCTTTGAAGAAGCAAGCTGCTGTGAACTCTACAGCCACAAGGAAGTGAATTCTGCCAACAATCTGCAGGAGCTTAGAAGTGGCTCTTCCCCCACATGAGTGTCCAGGCAAAAACGCAGCCCAGTCAACAACTTGATTTCAGCCTTATGAGGCCCTGAGCAGGAAACCCGGTCCACCGCACCCAAATTCCTGAGCCACAGAAAGTGTGAGATAAGAAATGGGTGTTGTTTGGGGCTGCTACGTGTGAGGTGATTTGTTATGCAGCAACAGGAAACTAATACACCACCCTGGCAATAAAGGCCTTGTGTGGTTTTTATTGCCAAGTATCCCTTACATCATTATTGACACAGACAAATATTTACACATGAACTACATACAAGGTCTTCTTGCACTTTGTTGCTAGAAAATGTGCCCAAGTCACACCCCGGGCTCTAGAAATGATTTATATATCGCCCTTATGTTTCCTACAGGCTTTGCTGCCAGTGACCTAAGAGCAGATTTGGTGCCCAGCACTAGGATGAAAGTTCCTTTTAAGTAGCTGGGCACATCTAGCCCCTCTGCTACCTTTACATCAGTGCTTATCTAACATTTTGGTCCCAGGACCCCTTTTCTTCCAAATTATTGAGGAGGCCAAAGGAACTTCGTGTGGGTGATGTTTATCACCTAATGTATTTAAACACTGAACGATGTTTAAACGTGAGAATACAGGCGTTCCATTAGCCATCAGAACAATGACATCATCACTGTTTCAGAAGCCTCTGAAAATCCCCACTGTTTGCTCATAAAGAAAAATGAAAGTAAAAAGCTAAATAACATCATAGTATTGTTATAAATTGTCCTTACAGACTTAAAAGAATCTTGTGAACCCCCAGAAATCCCAACTGAACTTTGAGAATCACTGTTCTGTTTTGCATTGCATTACATTTTTTTCCAGCTTTATGGAGATATAATTGACATATCACATTACATTAAATGATAGTAAGCAAACTAAAATAAGTTTATGAAATACGAGGTAAACACTTTAAAAAAAAACACCTTGGCTATGTGCTTGCATTGGGCACTTCTGACTTGCCCCGTGGATACATCACTGGCCCACTTTTGCTCAGTTCTGTGCCCTGGAAGCTGACCTCTGCAGACTGCGTCACGAGACTCCGGCCCTCTGGCTTCCAGCTGGGTTTGTCCAGTTGAGGGCACCAGTGGGAAATGCGAGGAGAGGAGTGAGTCTGAGGTCATGCATTGATCTCCTTCTTCCCTGCACAGGACAGTTCTGCCAGGCAGCCCCTCCTGTAAGTCTCCAGCTCTTGGCTGGGCTCCAGCAACAGAGTTCCTTCTCCTTCCCCTTCAGGGTGGGCGTGGCCATGACTTCTTGCTGATATTTGTCCCTAGTGTCTCACCACACCTTGTTGTCTTCCCTAATTCTGTCCACATTCAATTCATTATTCTTTTTTATTTATTTTCAACTCTTTTGATCATTCTGTTTCACGAGGGATCCTGGCTAACAGGGCGACCTTAGACAAGTCCCCTCAGGTAATAGGTTGTCGGTTTATTCAGCTGAAACATAAAGGGCCTGGGCAGAGTGGTTGCTGCATACCAGTCTCACCATACGCCAGTTTGCATTGTGGTCGGATATGTTGGGAGACACTAAACATAATGTCTCGGTTTGGAAAGCCACAACTGACAGCACCATAACAAAAACTCTGAGGGGTTGTCAATCAGCCTGTCTAACCTTGTTCCACCCAGCATTTCTCTAACACAGTTAACTATGGAACCGCTGCTTCTGCGGGAAACCTAATAACATCTGAGAAACACTGGAGCAGGTCTGCCAGGTCGGGCGCTGTGTTATTCTGTGGGGAGGTCCCGGTGTGCATACCACTAATGGCGAGGATACTCTCTGGTTGTCGCTCTGTGCTACCCACCACCCATGGGGCTTAGCTTACTGTAAGAGCAGTAATAATGAAAACCCAGCCCCTGCCTCGCTCTCAAATGTTCAAGAAAAATGGTCTGGTGATAGGGACCCCTATCACGTCCACACATCCTCATCGTCCCAGGTGGCACCTGGAATGGGTGATATGAGTAGAATATAGAAGACCAAGAGCCATTTTGCAGAGATCACTGACTATACCACGCTACTCTGTGACCCAGTACTATGCCGAGCTTCTCTTTGACTATGCCTTCTGTCGTGGTAAAGAAGTAGTTCTCTCATGAAAATCAGTTTGAAAATAGAATTCGGAAACAGTGGAGCACCTGTGTACCTGGAGTACAATGGGACCCAAGCACAGGTGAGGGTGTGGTGCCAAGGTGCGGGCCCCACAGAAGCGGCCGCCCTGGCCTCCGCTTACAATAAGCAGTTATCCTCCCGACCAGTTTCCAGAACAGCCAACATGCATCCCCTCTTTGCTCTCATTGCCAAAGCGCCGGGATCAGGCCATCGCGCCCCAGCGTCACACAAAGGTGGGGACCTATCTCCAGTTCCAGGTTTGAATCCTGACTGAACTGAACCAGTTGGCGTGGTCCCCTTCTCTTTCCAATGACAGGTTTAGGGCACTTGTTACCCATTTCTTGCCGGTGGGACATGCAGAAGCGTGGTGTGTTGGAGGGACTTTGGGGAAAGTTGTCCTTGTTTCCAAGAAAACAAACACTGGAGACTGTGCTCCCTTTTCACCACCCAATGTTGCTTCGTTTCTGGCTGCCTCATTTGGAAATGCTGCGACCATCTTACTTCCACAAGGAGAAGAGCCTGAAAATAGAACTGATGTGGAGGACAGCAGAGTGGGGGGAGGGAGGGACAGGAGGTTGGGCAGATGGCATCACCGAGCCTCTGATTGTGTATGCATTCCACTCCGTGTCATTTAGGCCAGTGGTTCCCAACCTTTTTTACACCAGGGACTGGTTTCGTGGAACACAATTTTTCCGTAGGCTGGGGTTAGGAGGATGGTTCAGGAAGATTCAAGCACATTGCATTCAAGCCCACCTCCTGCTGTGGGCCTGGGTTCTAATAGGCCCCAACCAGCACCTGTCCGAGGCCTGGAGACTGGGGACGGGCCCCTGGTTTAGGCCACTTTGAGCCAGCATTTTCTGTCTCTTGAAACTCAAATTTTCTGACCAGTGCCCCTTGCAATAAAACTACTTGTGGCCATTATTTTCAGCCTCAAATTCTTCCCAGGAGCCCACTAGGAATGTGTAGGAAGCAACAGAAAATTAAACATGCATTTCCGTGTCCCACGCCTCCCTTCCCCCGGAACAGTGCAGTTCTGTTCTGGGCAGGAGGGCACGTGGCAGCACAGCTCAGGAATTCGGTCATGGAAAGGCACCCACTGAACGTTTCCTGACAGGAAATTCTGGTAAAGAGGAGACGTGTGTGGTTTTCTTGTTCCCAACAGATTCCCTGATCAAGCCTTTTCCTTGATACACACACCTAGTGACTGCGCTTACACCTACACCTTCATATATGTGTGGCCATTGCTGTATCTCTGTTTTATGCGGAACTATTGGAAGGCAAGGGACTATTTAATCTTATTGGAACTAGTTAATCTTTGACATCTGCCCCCAGTATCCGAGACACTGCAGTGTAAGTTATGTACATTTAAGGGACACCTTTTCCCTAATATTCCTTCCCATTTGTATCATGAGGAAAGAGGGACATGAGAAAATGAATCTTTTGCCCTTGTGTCAGTCAGGATTAAATCAGAAAAACAGAAGCCATTCTGGGTTTTTCAATTAGAGTCGACAGATAAATTGAAGCTTATGGAACCATTCGAGGACTGGGTAAGGAAAGGACAGCAGGTTGTTTGGGGACGTCAGGAGTGCAGAGATGAAGTTCCTGGTTCTCCGCTGAGACACAGACAGGTTGGGGGGAGGGAGATGTGTTATAGTGAAGCCAAGCTGTCAACAGACCACCTAGAAACCCCTCTTACCCCGTATAGTCATAGAAAATAAAATCAAAACACAAGCAAAAAGCAATACCTGTGAAACACCTACCTTTAAATTACACCAGGGACAAGATCATCTGGCAAAAAGTCTTTGATATTCAGTTAATTGGTGGAATATCTGCTCTTCAGAAGTGGAGGCATTTTTTTTTTAATTAAATTTTTCTTGCTCAAAACTCACTCCAGTGCTTGAGGTACAGTGCTGCCGCCAGTGACAGCAGCGTCAGTTTCTCTTCCATTAGAAGCCTGAGCTCTGGAGCAGCTTTCTGAAATCTGTAACTCTGCAAACCGATGCAGCTCAGTCAAACGCCACACATTTGCTTGCAGCAGCTTCAAATATACAGTGAAATATCAGAAACTATTTCAACCGAGAGATTAACAAACTTTCTCCTCCTGATCTAAGAAGAAAGAAATAACTTTGGAGGAAAGCCATCAGGCTTCTAAATTTATACATGCCTCTGCCCGTACACTGTGTGCTCCTAATGATCATCACGTTTAGAGCTAACCTGGTTTTCTGGGATGAGCCTGCCATGACGAGAGAGAGCAGCTAATTGACCAGAAGCTAAATGTAGCAAGACAAAGCTTTTGTACCAAAGATGATGGTGTTTCTCGGGGAAGCCTAGTGCTTTGGTTACGAAAAGAGACCCAGTTTCGGACCCAGCTTCCCAGACACCTTCAGAGAGAAATTTGCCATCCCTTCCATGCAGAGGGAACATATCAGGTTTTTGCATTTCCTGCAGCAAACACACACACACACACACACACACACACACACACACACACACAAGCAGTGGGAAGGCAGAGGCCCAGAGAAGCAGGTTGGGGACATTCTCAAGATTAGGACTTGCTGGGAGCCCTGGTAAAATGGTCGGGTGGGGAGAGGACAGGGAGTGTTAGTGAAGGAAATGAAGTTAGTGGTCAAGTAGTCACTATTCTCCCTATTTCTCTCACGATTGGCATAGAAATTTAAAACGGTCCATCCATGTATATGTATGTGAACAGTGGTGGGCTTAGAGATTGCTAACAACATTCCACTTAGTAAGTGACTGTGGCAGTGATTTCAACACGCATGTTCTGGAATTTACACATTTTGAGCACAGCTCCGTGTGATTCCCGTGTGAGCAAGTGTGGATCATGTCTGTGGAATGGGAATTCTCTAATAGGAATTTGGCAAAGATGTATCTTAAAAAATTCTGTCTTGCTGTGCCCTGCATATTACATTAGCCTGGTCCTGCCTGCCACCGGACCTGAATTTACTTCCTAACACCCTGCTAATGAGTAATCTTACCCCTGTTCTGCTTAATCCCATGAATAATCAATCCAATGTAAATGTGTGCTAATGCCCCTAGTAAAATCCCTGACTGGGCAAGCCACGAGGCTTTTCCTGATATGGGAGGAATCAGCCATGTGGCCCCGGTCTCTCTTTTCCCGTGTGTCTCGGTATGAGATTAATATACGCATCGGGTCGCGGTCACCCACGGGTATCGGCAGGTACGATTACCCCCATGACAAGTGACCAAAAGCATTACCGGGTAGACAACAAACTTGACTGACCAGCGGTGGGTCTCCTCAGAGCTGGGCTCTGCTTCTCAGGGCCTGGTGTTTGCAGCGCACACCTCGCTGTGCCTCTGAGCAAGCCTTCTGCTCATATCAGTACCTCCCACCCCAGTTCGTATTGCTGTGACCAGTGTGATTCCTGTTGCTGTCTCCCAAGAGGGGGTCAAGCTACCTCCTGGAGTCGAGGCTGAGGCCTGTCTTTGCGCCCCTACTCCCTAAGAAGCACTGTCTTCCTACCGTAGCTCGCACCGGCCTCCTGCAGGGCCCCCAGCCCCATCGGCCCAGAGGAGCTGAGCACAGTCAGCGCGGCCAGCTGCACACAACGTCCATCCACAAAGCCTGTTTGTTCAGCCTGGTGGTGCTCACACTAGCGGCAAGGTGCTACGGACTGAAATGGGTTCTTTGCAGTTAAGTGCTTTCTGCTTGTGAGATTATTTTCTCTTTTAAGTAGACAAAACAGGAATACATGGAAGCATATACTTTAGTGTTCGGGGCTGGGGCGGGGGTGGGGTTTGAGTTAGGTAAGTAGATTCCCTGTGAGGAAAAAGTAATATGTTGACAAGCATGACTGTGCAGCATGTTTAGGGTTTCGACGTGTGATAAACCAGTGTGTCATTCTTTGGAACAATAGATGTTAGGGCTTCTTATGCTAAAGAGACCACTCTATCTAAATAATATTCTAGGCTCTCCGTGCACTGATAAACATGTTCATTTGGGGTGAATTAAGAGGTTTGACCCCCCCAAAATTCTTTTTGAGCAAAAGAACAGTGATACAATGACTGCTATATTATAGAGTTTGCACGTAAAATGTTTTTATAGTGATTATCAGTGCTTTGTGCTATCATTATTGGCTTAATTTTTAAAGATACAGCAATGAAAATGGTCATAAATATGTACCTCTGCATTATATTTTATTTTCTATTTTCACATCTGGCCATTGGTATATGCTGTATGCCCTGTTGTGCTAAGTCCAGGGTTATTAAGGAGCTAAATGAGTGGCAAATCTTATAGCATTAAGATTGTTTGGAGGGCAGAGAATGCCTGAGAAATCTGTCCCATCCGTTCAAATACAGGCCGTCACGCATGAAAAGAAAATAGAAGGTAAATAGTACAGTGCAAAGGTACCTAATCTGCGTACCTAATCTATGAGCATCATCTCCCTGAACTCATGACAACGCGAAAGGCGTTGAGTGAAGTAAAATGATTACAAGAAAAGTCTCGCTGTGTGTTTGCTCAGCTTCCTCAGTAATCACTTGGGAATCAGCCCGACGCTCTGGGCCCGTGGCTGCTACTTCCAGGGTGCTCCTGATGCTCTGTGCCAGGTGCTGTGCCCAGTGCTTTCCATGAGATGCTACGGCCCCCTCACTACAAACGGGGTAGGGATGCGGCCAGGGCCCCACCAAGTACTACCTGGGGTGTGTGTGACTTTAGGCAAGTTATGCACTGTCTCTGCTCTTCAGTTTTCCTTACTTGTGAAAGGGGGGCAATAATAGCACCTCATGGGTTAATACAAGTGAAATGCTTGGCACAGTGCCCTTCACATGGTGAACAATTCAATATATTAAGTATCGTCACAACCACAGATGCAGTGGGCCGTGCCTGAGAGCCGCTCACAATCCAGTTGAGGAAGGAAAACCCTGAATCAGTCTGAGAACAATTAAGACTCAATAGAGACCCCCAAAACCAGAAGATTAAAGAAAAAAGACAAGGAATAAAAGAGCCCTGGAGGTGGTTAGAGCAGTCAAGATTTGATACGAGCTTTGATAACGGGAGAAGACGAAGGCAGCAAAAGGGGGTCTGGCAGCGACAAGACGAAGCCAAGATTTGGAGACGGCAAAGACTGTGCCGAGGCCGGGATGGGGAGAAAATCAGCCAGAGAGGAGTAAGAATTCGACATAAATGACACTCGAAGGCACAAAGAAACAGAAACTAGAGTGCCGTACCCATCTGTCACCGGCCTCCCCCCAAGACAGTATGGAAGGACGCTGCCGCATCCATATCACCCGCAAATCTGTTAGAGGTGAAATTATCAGGCCTCACCCCGGATCTATACCATCGGAAGTCTGGGAGGGGCCCTCCAGGTGATTCTGATACACAATAAAATCTGAGGACCCGTGGTGGCAAGAAGGCCCTGGTTCCCACCCCATCCTTCCATCTCAGGCAGGGGCCCCAGCCATCGGCAGCCCCGGGAGGGGCTGGTCAGGTCCACACCTCAAACACATTTTCTTAGGCTTGAAAGAAAAATTCCAAAGGATGAGCAGTGAAAAGGAAGAGCAGGTCCCTCACATCCCGGGGGACTTTCGAAGTTTCTTCCCAAAGCCTGCCCCTGACATCTGGGAGTGGAGAGCTGGATGAAGAATTTTGGCTGATGGCTGGTACTTGGCAGTACTTCATTTTCTTTCTAGAGTCTATTCAGAAAACTTTATCATAAGAAATATTTGAGTGATTTAGATTTTTTTAGAATAGGAGGAGGCTGTATTCCAGTCACTAACCCAGTCTCACCCATTTATGAAATTGATCCCTCAGTGATGGTTTTTCTGGCACGATCCCTCCCATCAGCCTCGTGAAGACACTTGCATCATCACTGTTTCATCCTTACAACTTTTTCATCCTTATGAAATGCTGGGCTCGTGCAGGTGGCCATTTGGAGGATGAAGGGCACTCTTTGCCGTTAAGAGCAAACAAGTGGCTCTTTGATGTAAAAAGGAGCATTTGTGGCAGGTGGAGAAGGTCATGTGACTTCCCTCAGGAAAGAGCTCTAACATGCCCCCTAAGAGCTTTCACACACTTAATTTCAAAATGTAGTCAATAATGCAGATAAATTAACATTTGCTGGCTTCCTTAATTCACCTTATTGAATTATTTGACTGGTGCTTAAAACTCAGAGACAAGTCTAAATCCACTCAAGAATCTACTGCTTCTGAAATAATTTCGGAGTACTTTGAATTGCACCTTTTTTTGTATTCTGACACAAAATAATTTTTGCTTTAGATATAGCTGCCTTTCTGAGGAGTATACCACGTATACAGGCAAGGGTGAGTGGGGGGAGCCAGAGAACAGAGAATTGGTCAGCAATACTTACAATTTTAAATTCCCATTTCCATCCACTGTGTAGGTAAAGAAAATTAGTTCATTATGTGTCATTCAGACCGTTCATCTAAACGCCTGGAGGGAATCACAGGCTTCCCTGTGTTCTGTGCCCTGTAGCCATCCCTTCTGCCATATTGGAAATCTATACTAATCGACAAACAAGAAATGAAAGCAGTAATGTGAAACTGGCCTTGGAAACGCTTCTCTTTCAATTTAAAATTCATTGCCTAATGGATGGAGTAGAATGGGAAGTTCTTACTTGTCTGTAATACAAATTTCAGCTAATGTCATGTAAACTGACTGGGACATTCTTTTTGAAGCTGAGGCATGAGGAAGAGGAGTAAAGAAGACAAGCCTCAGAGTGGAGCATTGTGGGCTTGTGCTCACTGGATCCAATCACGTCTACCTGGGCACTGATGCTTTCATAGAGTGATAATTTTGCTTCCTGTTCTTGCCATATCCTGGTCCAGAGCCTCATCAACCACCCAAAGATTACCGCAATAGTCAACCAGCAAGTCTTCCAGCCGCTTGTCTCACCTCACCCGCTGTTTCATGCGTCTACCCTCACCTGATCAGTTTTCCTCACTTAGTGTGCCTCTGCTGTTTCATGTCACAGCCCATGAATGAACCAAACCAGAAGATTTGAGGTCCAAACAGGCTTCGATTCTGTGCATGTAATTTTGCCCTCACTCTTACTTCCATTGGGCTTATGCCGTTGTCATGCTGAACAATACCTACTCCTCATTCACAACTTAATTCAGGTATAACCTCCTCTAATGTTTATCTGATCTCCAGGAGCTGCTTTGGATTTTGTCCCCATGAACCTACAACTCCCAAGGTACCCATCACACTTTTTTACACTTGGTTGTTTACATGTTTACTATTCCCACTAATCTGTGAATTCACCACTGGCTACAGCCAAATATAACTCATCTTTGCCTGAATGTGCAAGGCCTGGCCAGCTCCTACTGTGAGGTGAGCTCTCATTAATAACGGTCACACTAGCGAGTGGGTAGAGGGCCCTGCCACACCTGATGGAAGACATGGAGGCAAAGTGATGACTTTTATGCCCATCAGCCTAGACGATCACCACTCCATTAAAACTGGGCTCGGTCAAGCAGTAAAATGACTGTGGAAAAGAGGCCTCAGGGCATCCAGAAGATGGCTTCCGGAACAAATCAGCCTAGAATCTCAGACGCAGGTGGTTTGACACACTAGGGACAAAATAAGTTTCTGCTCAGAGGTCACCTCCTCTGAGAGATGTTCTTCTCTGACAGGGCTCTCTAAAACGTCAGTCCCTCCCTCTCTCTGGAGCCCCTACCTGGTGTTGTTTGTCTTCCTCATTCTCCTCACAGTCTGCCAGTTTATTACATACCCATCTATCTGTTGTCTGGTCCCCACCAGCGTGTACCAATAAGATCCGCAAGGCTGAGAACTTGGTTGGATTCACAGAATCTATAACCACACCAGGAATGTGGTAGACCCTCAATAAATAATTGGTAGAAGGAAGGAAGGAAGGGAGGGAGGGAGGGAGGGAGGGAGGGAGGAAGGAAGGAAAGAAAGAAAGAAAGAAAGAAAGAAAGAAAGAAAGAAAGGAAGGAAGGAAGGAAGGAAGGAAGGAAGGAAGGAAGGAAGGAAGGAAAGAAGGAAGGAAGGAAGGAAGGAAGAGGGAGAGAAATCCATATTTTTTTCAGGGACTCAATGTATCCAGGTGCTGCTCATCCCAAGTAATATGTTTAGTGAATTGAAAGCTTAGTTTCTGGGAGTTTGAGGTGAGAGTAAGAGGTGAGACAGAATTAAAAGCACCTGGAAAAGCTCAGGAGCCTGGACCACAAAAGGAAGAGGCCATCCTGAAGGCTTCTTTATCCTCTGCCAATCACTGTTCATAACATAACCCTAAATCAGGATGTAGTGTGTGTTCGTTTTCCATTTGTTCATCATTCACTCATGTGTTTATTGAACTACTCAACTAACATATCTTTTGCCCCTACCATATGTCAGGCAACGCTAGGTATACTAAGGGCACATATTTAATTCAACAATGCTTTCTTGCTTTATGCCACACACATTTACAAAACATGAAGTGATATGTGTTATGACAGACCTTGGATAAGGGCTAAGAGAACATAGCTGTGGGACAATTACTTTTCTTAGACAGGAAGGAAATATTTCACAGGGAGGTGACATTTAAACAAAGGCTTGAAGGCTGAGCAGAAATTCTCCCAATAAATGCCACTGTCTTCCAACATTACCTTCACCTCACTATCTTGAATCTTGATTGTGTCACCTAGTGACCCCTCCCACAATTAACCTTAGTGGCTCCTTTAACGCTACTTTTTCCATCGTGATGGATGAAGCTATAACCTACTTGATGATGGCTGGTAGTGACCCTTCTGCCCCAGTTTGCTCCAGATAGGACACCGAAGGACCTTAAGTATATATCTTAACCTCACTATGCCTTAGTTTCCTCACTTGAAAAATGAGAATTTTAAACTGGATAATCTTTATACTACTTTCTAGCTCTAGAATTCCTTGGAATATGGCACAGAAAAAATATTAGCAAAAATATTTAAACTAGAAGCACTTTGGTTAACCTGAAGACTCTGTTATCCTGAAAATGTATTCATACATAAAACCTCACCCCACTCAACAGCACCGGGTGCATGAGGTGCTGCCGTAATAATGGCTCTCCGTCCCATCAGTGCAGGTGGCCATACTCAACCTTTTGAACGCCCTCTTCCCATGGAGTGGTGGGCCAAGCAAATTTTTACAAAATCCCACATCTTCTGGCACACACCGTTAGTCTGAGATGCAGGGCTGGGACTGGAAAATGCCCTCTTTCTTCCCCAAAGGCCCAGCCTTGAACAATCTCTGGTTACCTGGTGAAATCTAGGAAATTATACAGAACTTAAGCTACCACAAAGATTTTCTTTTTTCTTAAAATTCTGTTAATTGTAAATGTTCAGTGGCCTAATTCTTTAAAATCTACTACATTTCATTCCTAGAGGTTGTTATAATTCACATGCCTCGCTCCGCCACACCCTGAAAGAGGAAAATAGTGATCAGCTAATTGCAACAGACTGTTCTGATCCAGCCACGAGCATCCTCAGGGAAATGTAAATAGATGTTTTAGTACCACTTACTGGGTAAGTGCAAATGGAACAGAGGCTTCATTAGGTGCGTCGTGTACCAAGGGCTTTACTGTGAAGGCTGCTGCTTCTAATGAACTGTGAAAGCTCTGTGCAGACCACCGCCGGTTTCACCAAGTGCGGGCGGGAGCTGCTCTGCAACCAGCGGCCACGGTGGCACTCTGACTCTCTCCACAACCCCAGGACACGCGACCACGGGACCCAGCCCTTCCATTATTGTCGTGTGATGGGGCTTTTTTTTTTCCCCTAAAGTCAATCCTTTTTTTTTTTTTAGATAAAGTGACATAAGTACAAATAATTAATTATTGATTTGACAACTGTTCTAGTCAAAACAGACTGTTCATGTGTTATTTTCCTTGTCCCATTAGAAATTAAAATTTACTATCCCTTTCAATTATATCTGGGACCAGCAATATGTATCTGGAACTCAGCTTAGGTATTAAATGGGGAAATATGCTGTTACATAAGTGAGGAAATTTCATTCTGTTGCAAAGTTTGGTGTTTACTATTAAAGATTAAGATTGCTGATGGAATCATAATTTTGGTTTTAATGAGACTCTAAGTTCTAATTGTTTGTAGAAGTACTTTATTTTTTCTTCAGGTAAAGCCACAATAAGACATATACATGTTTCAGTTCTCAAATTAGCAAAGATTCAAAAGTCTCATGACATACCTCGCTGCAGGGGCTGCAGAAACACAGGCGCTCTCACACCGGTGGTAGATACAAACTATGGAATCTCTCTCGATGGCAATTTGGCAAAAGCCTTTAAAATTAAAAAAAAAAAAATTGCACAGCATTAGGTGAGGGCTGACTAAAGCAGGCCTCAGGGCATGGCGTGGGGCGGGGGTGGGGTGAGGGAGCTGGGGCGGTCTGGGCAAGGTAAGCAGCGGGTTCACACAAGAGGGTGACCAGCGTGGGGTGTGAGCGTGAGAAGGGTGTCCTAAGTGGCGGAAGGCAGTCCACGGCAGGGCATCAGAGCCCTAGTAGGATGTGAGGGACATCTGTGTGGTGTGGGGCAACTGGGCGCGGGGCTTCAGAGCTCAAATAATGTGAAGTGGCCTCTGTCGCTTTGACATGAAAGAAACGCACAGCTCGATGACTCTACAAATGAGCTATTGGGGTGGCTAGACCAGGGCTTCTCAGTCACTATTCATTCAGACTGCAACCTGCGAATTTCCACTACCTCTGCGCGCCATCTAACTGTTATTAAATATACTTCTTCTGATTGAATTTGTTTTACTTAATTTTATTGTAAACAGAATTTATAAATGAATACTTTTCTGCTCTGTGTGGAAAATCAAGATTGCTTACCATAAAAAGAAGGTAAAGGTAAAAATAAATGCTCAAGTTCCCTCCAAATATGATTACATTCTTAAAATTTAATAACTGCATGAAACAATAAATAATAATAAGTCTAACTTATTTGTACAAAAAAAACCCCTCTGAAATACAATTTCTCCCATGGGATGAAAACTCTAAGTCGTCTCTCACAAAAGGCATTATTTGGTTGGATTTCATTTATGTTAAGATGGAAATGAGTTTCTAGGCCAGTGACATGACTGTTTTTTTTAATTTTTCTGTTAGCAAGTTCAGACAGACTCACTAACATGTAGAAAACTGAAATATTACTTGAGCATTAATTTCTAATCTAAATATTGCAAGGGACTTTTATTCAATTAAATATCGTTTCAGAAAGCAATTATACATGAGTTCCAGGTGTCAGTAATGGTTCTAGAGGCCGGAACCGCTCAACCTTCCTTTCCGCTCCACTTCTACCCCACCCCCGAGTCTCATCGGCCGCCACTTAAACTCATCGGGGGTGTCAATCGCCGTGGAAATGCCTGCTGGACAATGATCTGTTAGCCGGTTTTTACTCACTGGAATCATACCTCTACCCCCTTCCTTCTTTTTGTTGGCTTTTTAGTATTCAACACTATCTTCTGAAATTCCTAATACTCCCCGAACCCAGTTCCTAAGGAGGCAGTGTCCCTAAGCAATATTTTAAAATAGGGTAGCCTTTCTCCTCCTGTTTCTCCTTAATGCTGATTCTGTACTCAGGGGCCAAGGGTCTCTCTCCCTCTCTAACCAAGGCTACCCTACCTCACATGTGTGCACAGGGAAGGACCACCACCTGGTAGAAACTTCTGGGCATTGTGGGATACAGAAAACTGGGTTTAAACCTCAGAATTTATAGGAGCACAATCTCTCTGATTCTTAGCACTCTCAGGCAACAGTGATGCTAATCACAGACTATTTATTATCTCTGGCCCCCCTGCTAGGCTTTCATGAAGGAGAAAAACGAAATGTTTGAGAGTCCTTTGTAAGCTGTATAGTATGAGGAAAATGGTACTGCTGTGGTAGTTACTTCTATGAGGTATAAAATATGTACACCACACAAAGCCTCGTGTATCTCTTTTCTTTTTTAGAGAGATTGGGAAAGGGAGGGAGAAAGAGAGTGAGAGAAACATCTATCAGTGGCCTCTTGTTCATGCCCCCGCCGGGGACCAAACCCACAAGCTAGGTATGTGCCCTGCACTGGTGACCTTTCTCTTTGTGGCACGTTGCCCAACCGACTGAGGACACTGATCAGGGCAAGGCTTGTGTGTTTCATATAGGGACATGTTTGCGGTTTTAAACAAGGTTTCTCAACCTCAGCCATATTGACATTTAGGGCTGAATAATATTCTCAACTGTGGGGCACTGCCCTGTGTATTGTAGGGTATTCGGCAGCATTGTGATGACCAGAAATGTTTCCACCCGTTCCCAAGTGTCCTTGTGGGGAGGGAGGCTAAATCACGACCAGCTGAGAATTACTACTGTAAAAGTCAAAAAGCCTCCTTTGGAATGGTAATTCATTTATAAAAAATTATCCTGTGGTAAAGGGTTTTTCTCCCCCTTTACCACAACATATTTATGATATGCAAAAATGGAAAATTGCCATAATGTTCAACAATAAAGAATTGGTTAAAATAACTACCGCAGAGCCATATGACAAAGGACTGTGGTAGAAATCACAGGGCAGAAACGTGCTCACTCTCTGACCGCTGAGCACTGATGGGCTGCATTTCCTAGACAGTTAGGGGGAGGCCAGGCGGCCAGTCGGGCCACTGGTAGTGGAATGGCCTATTCTTAGGCCAAGACAGCTTGTAGTGGGTCTCCCCTCCCACTGTCACTTCCCCTTCAGCAGCGACCATGGAAACCATGCGCTGAAGTGACAGTGGTGCAGGACGGGAGCAGCCTGGGTCCCCAGTCAGCACTGGGGGGAGCGCTGCCGTGGAGAGACGCCTGGCCCATGGTGGCATTTTCCTTTATCCAGAAAAATTATTTCAAATATTTTTTCATTATTGTTGTTCAGTTACTGTTGTCCTACCTTTTCCCCATTGCTCTCCCCTGCCCTGACCCCCCCACAGTCAGTCCCCCCACATTGCCCGTGCCCACGAGCCCTCTATTCATGTTCCTTGACTTGCCCCTTCCTCTTCTCTCCCTTATCCTCCTTCCCCCTCTCCTCTGATCACTGTCAGTTTGCTCTTTATTTCCATGTCTCTGGTTCTATTTTCTTCCTTTGGTTTGTTGATTAGGCTCCACTTACAGATGAGATCAAACGGTATTTTTCTTTCACTGCCCGGTTTATTTCACTTAGCATAATACTCTCCAGTTCCATCCATGCTGTCACGAAGGGTAGGAGTTCCTTCTTCCTCTCTGCTGTGTAGTATTCCACTGTGTAAATGTAGCAGTTTTTTGCTCCACTCATTTACTGATGGGCACTTAGGTTGCTTTCAGCCCTTGTCTATTGTAATTGTGCTGCTATGAACATTGGGGTGCATAGGTTCTTTTGAACAGGCGTTTCAGGATTGTTAGGTTATAATCCCAGCAGTTGAATTACTGGGTCAAAAGGCAGTTCCATTTTCATTTTTCCGAGGAAGTTCCATACTGTTTTCCACAGTGGCTGTACCAGTCTGCTTTCCCACCAACAGTGCATAGAGTTCCCTTCCCTCCACAACCTCACCAGCACTTGCTGTTTGTAGATTTGTTAACGATGGCCCTTCTGACCCACGTGATGCTGCGTCTCATTGTGGTTTGAATTTGCATCTCTCTGATGGCTAGTTTAAGCCACTAAGATGCCAGGGTTTGTTTGTTCCTCCTGAATAGCCTTTCCTTACTGCTATAAATATTCATGCTTGTAAGAGACTGGAAAGATGGAAAGCAAAATGTAAAAGGTGGCCCCATTTCAGTGGTGGGCTTACCAGTGATGCATTCATTCATTTGTTTCAGCAAACATCCACTGAGCCCATGGGTGCCAGCACAGTGAGAAGAGCTGGAGTCCAAGGACAGACATGGAGTTATCCTTCCCCTAGGGAGCCCACAGTCCTTGTTACGTCAGAAGAAAGGGCAGTTAAGATACTTTTCATACAAAAGCTGAAAAAAATAAAGGAAAATAAGGTTCTAACACCTAAAGGAGAAAATTCCACCTCTGTAACCTGGAGAGATGGAAATAGCCGGCCCACCTTTGTCTGCCTGTCACGGGGCACATGTCACACAACCTGGGACAAACTGGGAGCGAAAACGCAGAGCTCAGGGTGCCCTGTCTCGGTGGAACAGACCCAGCCACGAATGTGGATCACGGAAGATTTCATCAGATGGTATAAAAGTGCCTCCCCGCTTTAGGACGAGGTGTTTGTAATCTTTCTGCTCTATTTGCTGCATGAACATTCATTATTTTAAATCAAAGAAAACAGAGGAAGCCAGTCATGCTTCCCCGTGTCTCTGTCATTAAAATTAATTATTTTCCCAGTTCAGTCCCCTGTTCACATTGTGCCCAGGGAGAGAAGCAGGTCCTGGGGAGCCCAGTTACGTCCGAGGTGGTTTCAGAATCAGGTGGAAGGGTTGAGGCTGGAACTGGAGACCTGGCCGGGAACAATGTCGCATTTCCCACGACTGCCACACTCAGAATCCTTCTCCTTGGGCCTGGTTTCGAAAGTACTTTTTCTTAAATATAGTCATTTTCTAGTGTTAATTTCTAAAATTAAAAAGAATGACTTTCATTCTGAAAGTGATAAAACATTATTTTGTATTACTTTATAGCACATCAGCCAATAAAGGAAACAATGCATTCTGAGAAGTATTTGTGTAATATTGTGCAGCTACGGGTTTCACTTGTTTTATTTAATGAGTCTGTAATGTACAGATGAGTGATTCTTTCAGATAGAGGGATCTGTTTCTCAGTTCACTGGGAAATTACATATTGATTATTGTCAATGCATAAACCATGCTGAATTAAGTTTCAGTAGAAATAATCTCACCAAAATGAGGACCTGATAGCAAAGCTTAGTGTAATTTATTTCAATCCTCCTTTGTTAATAGAAAATAAGAACTCAATATTCCAAAGACAAAAATACTGTTTAAATTTTCAAAGGAGTGGTAAAAACGGAAAATTTAGTGTTCTCTCTCGCTCCCAGACTCATCTTCACGGGACACGAAAACACCACCATCGCACAAGTGTCAGAATCCATGGAAGGCTCCAGAGAGCGGCGCTCCACATTTCCAACCACGGCCTTTCGTGCTTGTGAGCTCCGTGCTTACGGTGCTGTCCACCTACACCTGGAAAACAACGACAGCCTCCCTTTCCAGGGACGCAGGGATGCTGCAGCCAGCGTTGTGATTTAGGCCCTGTAAGAGGCTTGTGTGAATATTCCACAGGGAAGAGTGGCCTGGATTTTATTCTTGAGCAATCCTGCCACATTCAGGCAGCTGGGCAGGGCCTCAGGAAAGTGAGAGATGACAGTGAGATGGGGGACTCGCCAGTGCAGCTGAAAGCACCAGCAGTTGGCTATGGACCGAATGTGTATACCCCTCCAAAGTCATAGTGGTTGTATCTGGTGGTGGAGGTGAAGCCCTTATGAATGGGCATGGTGTCCTTGCAAAGGACACCCCAGAGGGCTCCCTCTGCCCTTCCACCATGTGAGAACAGAGCTGGAAGACTGCTGTCTCTGAGCCAGGGAGCCAGTTCTCACCTAACACCAAATTTGCTAGCACCTTGACCTTGGATTTCCCAGCCCTCAAAACTGTGAAAAATAAATGTGTTGTTGAAACCACCCAGGCTGTGGTATTTTGTTATAGCAGCCAGCACTGACTAAGACACAGCACAAATGTATAGTATGACTATTAGCAAGCAAAGTTGCTTTCTGGCTTTTCATTATAAGCATTGATTCCTTTTGCTATAAAATGTTATTTCTCAATTGTAGAAAATATACATCAAATATGTTTAGCAGGATAAAGAAAATTTTAAAACGTGTGTATTCCTGTCACTTCAAAGAAATAATCATGGTCAATAGTTTGGAATCTGTCATTCCAGATTTTTTTCTCTGTTTATATATTTAATACTTCCTGTGTATATATTTTAATTTAATACATTATAAAGATTATTTTTAATTTTATTTTTAAATTCAGTAGTATCTCAATAACATCTTTCTATATTATATTACTCTGCATGCATCTCTATAACTTTTTTTTTAAGATTTTATTTATTTATTTTTAGAGAGAGGGTAAGGGAGGGAGACAGAGAGGGAGAGAAACAGCAATGTATGGTTGCCTCTCACATGGTCCTCACTGGGGACCCGGCCCGCAACCCAGGCATGTGCCCTGACTGGGAATCGAACCGGGACCCTCTGGTTCCCAGCCCGCGCTCAATCCACTGAGCTACACCAGCCAGGGTGCATCTCTATAACTTTTAATTGCTGAGTAGTATTCTGTTGTGTAGCTATGGCCAAATTTATTTGAATAAGACTATCGGCATTTGGTGGTTCCCATTTCATTCTATTTCATGCATTTCATAAAAAGGATTCTTGCATTGCTATCTTTGTACATGCATTCCATTGCTGCCTTGGAAAAATCTGAGAACTAGAACTAATGTGTCAAAGAAATCTATACTTTTTAATGCCTTTGACACATATTGCCAAATTGTCTTCTGGGCAAGCAGCCTCTGACATGTACGCCAATGGTGCTCACTTCTGGTTTTCATCCCCTCAAATACATGGGCCTGAGTGTGGACTGTACTGATGTCTGTGGCCAACAGTCAGCCAGGACTAGAGACCTGTTACCATCAGGAAAGTGGGCTCTCCCCTGGTGGGGCCCTGAAATGACTGTGCCCCCACTCAACCTCCCCCTTAACTGCAGCCTTGGGGGAGTCCTTGACCTGGAGGACCCAGTTAAACTGCACTCAGATTCCTCATTGATGGAATTTGTGAAATAAGAAGTGCTTATTGCTTTAACCTGCTAAATTTGGGGTAGCTTAAATATATTTCCCCGCCATCCCCAAGACTACACTAACCAAGTCTCACTAGAGCAGGACTGTGAGTACACATTTCCCACGGGCTCAGCAACCCTGCATTCTACATCTTTGCTAGACTGTTTACATTTATATTATTACTACCTAAGCTTTATATTTAAACATATATTATTTATTTGTATTTTATTCTTATTGAATTATCCATTTGTGTACTTTGCCCATTTTTCTATGAAAGATTTGTCTTTTTTCTTGCACACATGAAGAGCTCTTATTAGGAATATTGCAAATTCCCGTTCCATTCCCCTACACACACGAGCATGCACACACACAACTTTTCTATATTTCTATTTTAATTGGATTCTTTTGTTGCAAAAACATTTCATATCTTTATGTAGTCAAATTTTTACCTTGTAGATTTGGTTCTTTCTGTCTTTGATGTTGTAGTTTTAATGCTTTCATTGTCCTTAAAACACATTAATATTCTCATCTTTTCTTCTAGCACTTTTATAATTTCAATATCCATAAAACAATTTTTCTAGAATTTAATTTGGTGTGAAAGGTAATGCCTACTTTAGCTTTGTCCCCACAATAATTACTCACTGATCTAATGCCATTTCTTTAATAATTTTTTCACAATCATTTTATATACTGAGAAATTATAATCTGCTGCGACTTCAATCTCAATACCCCCATACAGCCTCTTATCAAGATTTGCATCAATACAGATAGGCTTTGTCCTCTGAAAAGAGAACAAAATAACCCACCTCTTCTAAGGGAAATGAGTGGATTGGTGGGGACTTTAAGGTCCCTACCGTGTGTGAGTACAATTTTGCTTGTCCTATAATACACGCCAGCAGGCACTCATGCAACCCTCACTGCTTTAGGGAGAACAGTGGATTCCGCTGTGCTTTTAGGAGGGAGGTATTTCTCAGCCAGTGTTCTAGCAAATTGTTGGGCATTGCATCCTGAATGAAGCATCTTTTTTTCTGTGAGAAGAACTGGGGAAGAGAGAGGATTTCCTGAACTCTGGAATCGGAGGAAAGCACTAAAGAAGAAGGGGGCAGAGCTATGCAGCTCAGAGTTCATGCAACTGAGGTAGGATGCCCAGGGTAAAGTGTGCCTGGGAAGGGTGCAAAGACCAGAGGTTTGGGTAGAACTGTTGAGTGCAGGTTGCTCAGCCACAATGGGACAGGACTCTGGGGAAGACAGAGACCCCTGAATGCAGTGAGTCAGGAGAGGTTCCAGGGGAAGAAGCAAGGCCCAGATTCCCAAACATCTTTTTGTCCTAAGGTGGCAGCTGCACAACAGCCTGGGTTGAGGTGGAACTTACCAGCAGTCACCCAGAGTGTGCTGTTCTCCAGCCCCACCTTCTGTCCCCAAGCCAAGGTCAGGGAGAGCAGCCGCCACTGGAGAATCACTGCCACCTTGTGGCTACTACAGCAATGACAGCCTTGGAGCCCAAGATGTCCCTGCAGACATAGATAGCTGGCTGCTCTGTTTCTTCTTACCAGTGTACTCAGAATTGGGTAACCCCTGGTTTGAATAAACCTGGAGGTTTTAGTTTGACCACGAGGGGCAAAAGAGGAAGGGAGAACCTGGAAAGGAAGAAAGACATTAATGTAATAGCCAAATGGAGACCTTAGCCATTTTGATATCAAAGGAGATGTGTTACTTTTTATTCACTCTGGAGAAATCAGGTGGAAGTGAGATCTGGGAGGTTTTGTTTGCCATGCTGAGTTTGCCTTTTCACGTAGACCATAGGAGAGAAGGATTTTAAACAGGGGCGATAATTGATCAGAAATTGCTTTAAAAACAAGACTCAGATGTATGGGTTGGAGCAAAAAGATGGAGAGGGAAAGGGAAATAAGAATGAATGAAAGTAGGGAGACTATTGCAACAGCCCAGGTCACTGTGAGGGCCCAACACAGGGATAAGGGGCAGAAGGAAGTAGATGGATATGAGAAGGAGTAAGAACACAAATCGACACGCCCAAGCAATTGTCAATCTGTTGAGGGGATGGGGTGTAGGAAGTGTTTGACTTGAGTGACTGAGTGGGTGGTGATGTCAATCATTGAATTAAAGAATGGAGGAGCAGATTTGGGGAGAAAGTTGATGAGTTCATTTTGGGATGTGCTGGGTTCTGGGTTCCTAGGAGCAATCCAGGAAGAGAAGCTCATGTGTGTAATTATATGTGCAGGTAGAGAGCTCATGAGAAGCTCTAGGCGGAAGATATAAACAAGGAGAAAAGAATATGTGGGTAGTGGCTGAAGCCACACAGGGATGGCATGTCCAGGAAAACCATGTGCAATGAGGACAGAAGAGAACACAGGGAAAATACTGTAGAGTATCAGTCAGAGGTTTTTTTTTTTCCATTGTAAGGATAAAAACCAAATCTAATAAATGTAAGCAGAAGATTAAGGAACATATTGGAAGTCTGCTGAGTAGGTCACAGAATAAATAACTAAATAACCAAGACTTTGGGAGGACAAGAAGGGAGCTCCAGAATTTGTGACCTGCTGTCTTGGTAGTTTGGGCTGCTATAACAAGAATATCATAGACTGGAGGATTTAACAAGAAACACTTATTTTTCACAGCACTGAAGGCTAGGAAATCTGGGACCAGAGTGTCAGCATGGCTGTGTTTTGGTGAGAGCTCTTCCTGCTTTCTCCACATAGAGAGAGAAAGAAGAAGCAAGCGATCTCGATCTCTCTTTTTCTTTTATGTGAGGGAGGTGTCTCTTTTTATAAGGCCCTCAGGAAGGTCAGACTGGGACTCTCCTGTACAGACTGAAGTTGTCCACAGGCACAACTTTTTTTTTTTTTGAGGGAAGCCTCAGCCCGGATTTTAAGATCTTTCAACTGATTGAGTCAGGGCCACCCAGATTGTCTAGGATAATCTCTCTTATTTAAAGGGAACCACTTATGGACTTTAATCACATCTACAAAACACTTTCATTATCACACCTGGATTAGTGTTTGGTTGAATAAACTGGAACAGTAGCCTAACCAAGTTAACACATCAAAAAGATCACAAGCCTATTCTAAATATTTAACATATTCTGAATTTCTAAAAAATTTAACCAGAATATTCTTTGAGGTGCTATGGTCACTCCTTTTTGGCAGATGAAGAAATTAAAACTCTGAATGAGTAAAAAAAAAAATCATTTAATGTCTTATAGCTAGTAAAAGGTAGAGCTGGAGTTTGACTCAGATAATCCCCCTCCACAACCAATCAGCTGAGCCATTGACTGGCTGGTTCTTTGGAGGAGAATAGGGTTCCGTGTCGAGAGCAGAGCCGTGTCCATGCCCATGGACCACTGTAACTGCACAACAATAAAAAAAATTTATTTTTTTAGAAGAGAGCAGAGACCAGCTTGACTCACTTTTGTATTCTTAGCATCTAGCCTGACAGATAATAGGAACCCAGTTGTTGAATTAACTAGTTAAGGAATAAGATTTTAAATATTCTGTGTATACTCAAGGGAAGATCAATGAAATCCACTTAATAGGTTTCTTACATTGCAAACTCCTTACAATAACTTTCTTAATTTTTAAAAATTGTTCTTTGGTTTTCTAAAGGAAATAAGCAGTTGTTTGGTTCAGAGCTGAAGATTTCAAGTAAACTATTTCAAGTGAGAGTTTTTTCCAAGTTGCCCCTTTAATTTTTTACAATGTAGCTTTATTCTTTTATGCATGGTTTGAAGCCAAATTCCATATTTAATTAAAATTCAATATCTTTATGAGAGTGCAGAAGGTATTTCTTTGGAAACTAAACAGAACATTTAAATTTACTTAGTGACAAAAATTAAATTGGAGTTTTTCAGTATTTAGCTATTTTACTGACATTACATCCAAACATAATTAAATTACAAAACAAATTCTATGTGGTGCACAAAATTTCTTCAGTCAAGAGAATTAAAAGAAAACTACAATTATTTAAGGTCCTGGTAATCCAAGTGGGAAAATACCTCACAAAACAAGTGAGAAATGGAGCATGAAAATCTTTTTGTATTCACAAGGCTTCTTTTAATGGATGTTCTGTGAGAATAAGAATCTA
Organism: Micronycteris hirsuta; assembly: GCA_004026765.1. NCBI lineage: Eukaryota > Metazoa > Chordata > Mammalia > Chiroptera > Phyllostomidae > Micronycteris > Micronycteris hirsuta. The sequence continues at coordinate 892 of PVJI01012218.1, read as the reverse complement.
AAAGAAATTAGGGACACTTGAGAGAATCTAAAAACTCTAGCACTTTAGAACAGGAAAGAGAAATTCTGACTCTCTGTTCCCTTCTAGGACAACTGACAGATAAGACCTGCAGGCCCAGGAGGATAACGAGAACGCTGAACAAGAACATGGAGTGAGACAGCTGCTCTCTCACTTTGGTCATGCCCAGTGAGCCCCCCTGGCCCACCTAGGATGGCTTCTATGGGGAGAAGGTGTTGTTGGAAGGTGTCCACACTTCCTACCTCTACAACCTGCCCTTAACCCATTTGCATTTACTCTTTCGTTCTCTACCTCAGATTCCCACCCCTACCTAGCCATACAGAAATCCCTCTCCTCAATTTAGGACTCAGTTTGCCTGCTTACGTTTCACCTCTGTTTTTCTCCTTTCATTTTTATGGTTCTTGGCTGCTTTGTATAATAATTCTCTGCTTCCTTCTCAGAACCTGTGCACAGAGCCATACCTCACAAGACATGGGGAGCAAAAAGTTCAAACACGCTGCTGTGTCTCATATTTGAGATTAAACTTGGCAAGGAAATCTCTTTGTAAGGTAATGTTCAGGATAGTTTCCAAGGTGGATGGTTATGTTCTCAGAGTCTTAGGCTTTTAAAGCTACAAAATCTCAGGTTCAGATGGGCCTTTCAATTCATGTCTTGAGCCAATCTTGTGGCACTTGATTTATAGATAGCATTACAGGCCAGTTCGTAGCTGCTTGAACAAACCCAGTGCCCAGGAATTCACCCTCAGAAAATTCTGACTCTTAGAAACTTCTTTCCATGGACTTAAAATTCTGTCCCTCAGAGATTTCTACCAAGGAGGTGACAATGTTTACTCCTACTTGAGCCCCATGCTCTCAGAAACCAGTCGTTTCTACCT
>PVJI01012217.1:0-53300 GCA_004026765.1 Micronycteris hirsuta | reverse complement strand
TATGGCAAAGGAAACTATTAAAAAATAAAAATAAAAATGTAACCCACTGCATGAGAGAACATATTTGCCAATGATACATCTGATAAGGGGTTAATGTCAAAAATTTATAAAGAACTCAAACAACTCAACACCAAAAAAACCAAACAATCCATTTTTTTGGCAAAAAATGGCAAAAGAACCTAAATGGACACTTCTCCCCTGTGCACTGTTGGTGAAAATGCAGACAGGTGCAGCCACTGTGGAAATCAGTATGGAGTTTCCTCAAAAAATTAGAAATGAAACTGCCTTATTACCCAGTGATTTCACTTTTTGGAAACTATCTGAAGAAAACCCAAACACTGATTCAAAAGAACATAAGCACCCCTGTGTTCATTGCAACATTATTTACAATCGCCAAGACTTGGAAGCAGCCCAACTGCCTATCAGGAGATGAATGGATAAAACAACTATGGGACATTTACACAATGGCATACAGCTCAGCTGTAAAAAAGGAGGAAATCTTACCTTTCACAGAAGCACAGCTTGATCTGGAGTGTATTATGCTTAGTGAAATAAGCCTGTCAAAGAAAAACAAATACTGTATGATTTCACTTATATATGGAACCTAATCAACAAAATAAATAAACAAAATAGAAATAAATTCATAGATACAGAGAATAGACTTCCAGTTGTCAAAGGGGAAGAGGTTTGGGGGGCTGGTGAAATTGGGTGAAGAGATTATGCAAAAAGGAAAAGAAATCATCTTGTAGACACAGATACCAGGACAACAGCATGGTGATTAGGTCACCAGAGGCAAAGGGCGGCTGCGGCAGGTAGAAGGGAGAGAGGGGGGCAGGGTGTAATAGTGACTGAAGGAGATTTGACTTGAGTGGTGAACACACAATGCAATGTACAGATCTAGTATCAGAAACATGTACTTGAAACCTATACAATTTTATTAGCCAATGTAAATTCAATAAATTCAACTTAAAAGATTATTCTGCTACTCTATGTGAAATGGATAGAGGCTAGAATCAGGCCTTTAGATTTGCAATTCTCTAAAAAACATATTCCCCAACTGACCCTCTACCAACACACACACACACACACACACACACACACCACCATGCTGTCATGCAAAAGAAAAGCAATCATATAACATAATTTTAAAAGTCTTTAAATGATCCAAATGTAAATGGGTACTGATATTAAGCTTTCACCCTAATTATTTTCACTCCCTTCTGTATGTTTTTGTGGGTATGGAAGGAAATGTGTCCCCATCTTGCTGGTATCCTCAGCACCTTCTCAGCTCACCTATTAGGTAACCCATTGTTAAATAGAGAGAGGGTTTAAGTGAGAGATGCTTGTGGCTTAGATGAAGATGGTAGTAATGAACTATGTAGTAGGTAAATAGACGGATTTTGCTGGCAAATTGCTAATGGGAGGATGAGGGAGGGGAAGAGGTCGAGGACGATTTCTCAGGCTGTGGGCTGGACAAATAGGTGAATAATGCCATCCAGTAAGACGGGGAACATTGGAGGAGGACTATATTTAGTAAGGACCCCTAATGATGGTCTGGTCCTAGTTCAAGAAATGATGGCACTGAGTGCTTCTCTCACCCCTGGTAGACGTTGACTGTCAACCACACGAGCGTGCTTTCCTACTGAGCCTTAGAGTCAGTACTCCAGATAAGGCCTTTTACCATCCCAGACCAAATACAAACCTTTTATTTAGAAGGTAAGTAAATTGAGACCCAATGTTTTACAGAAAAAGTATTTTAAACAAAAGCATTCCATTAAATTACATTTTAATTTAAAATTTTAATTAAAGCCTTTAATCTTAATTTTACATGTCTTCACTATGTTCTACTATTTTTTTTTATATCTATAGCCTAAGAAACTTACCTGAACTCACATCCAGCAGAGCACTGGCAAAACATTGGAAAAACAATGATAAGCCAACAGTAAATGCACAGATATTGCTAGAATATGTATAAATGTCAATCAAGAGATGTCAATGAACACACCCTGCTCCCATCTAATGTCCTTACATCTCATAGGATGTGTGTCACTGCTGGAAAGAAATGGAGAGATCATCTAGTCCATAACTTTGAAAATGAGAATTCAGTTTCAGAGAGGCGAACATTCCAGTCTAGGGTCGCAAAGTCTGTCTGTGACAGAGGCCAGGCAGAAACCAGGGCTCCTGGATTCCAGATCTCCACCCTTTCCTGTGGGCTGCACTATCTCCACAAACCCATGGGCACAAATGCACCCTCTAACCCTAACTGACGGACACATATAAAAAACTCAGGAGCCATCAGCTGGGTTGGGTGTAAGCATTATACAAATCATCATTCGAAATTCCCTAAACAACACTACCTTAACCAAGGAAGGACCTTCCTCAGCCTTCCTGTTCCCCTGCCAGCTGGCTCACCACACACGTCCTGCCCGCCACCCCACCCGGAGTGCGGTGCGGCATGTACCTCCGCTTCCCTGTCAGTTTGTCAGCGGGGTGGAGCAATAGAGCAAAACGAAGGGTGAGGATAAAACTTTATCTAAAAATGTTAAATACTCATGTATCCAAACATCCAAAGAGAGAAATTAAGGGAGAGTACTCTTATAAACCAGACTTTCTTATAGGTTTGTTTTAATAGCATTCTCCATTAGAACTTTCTAAATATTTATAGACAGTTAGGTGTTTGACATAAAGATTGGGATTGGAAAGAGAGAGCCTTAAAATTAGAGTGTTAAAATAGTCAACTAACTGATGAAGAATTTTTAAAAAATAAAAACTACTTAAATTACACTGTCAAACAACAGGAAATGCCATCTTAAGCATCAAAATAATCTTGTAGGATCTGCAAACACCGGTTCCTCTGGAGAGAAGCGGACAGAAACAGGGTGGCCTGATTTTGCTTTATGTCCATGTCTACCCCGATGGGTTTAAACATAAACGATGCCTCTGGAATACATGTTCTAGGAAATTACTGAAATAGCCTTTTCACTTTAAGAATTTTTGCTTTTGTCTTAACTGCTTTAAAATTAGAAGATCATGTTGTTTCAAATATAGTTATATTAGATTCAGAGATGTGATTTGGTAATTTCCTTCATTAAGATTTTCTCCAAAGTGTGACATACATTCACTCTCAGAACCTCAAAGTCTAAAACACTCCTGATCCTACCCGGAAGCATACTTGGTCTTTACATGACACTCCTCTGCCTGTGGCTGTGTTCATTGCACACAGCTTTTGGGCACTGGCAATCAAATTTCATCTATAACAGACTTTAGAAAATTTTTCAATGAAAAGGTAAGGAGAACAAAAACTAACTTTGACTTTTTGGTGCACATTTTGTCTGATGGTTTCCAAATGTTTACAAATAATAGAATGTAGCAACTTTAAGAAACCAGGTAGGCAAGGTGGATCCTTCTCCAGGAAGGAGAAGCCTGGAGGTTGAAGAATACCTGCAGCTGCCCGCACTTTTTTGTGAAATCATTGTAAAACACTTGGAGGCAAGGCAAGGAAAGGAAAAGAGGCTTGGAACTCCAAAAGAGAGGAAAGTTGCCCTAGGTGGAAAAGAAAGCGTAAGTTTGAAGACATTTAATGTTCAAGTAGCAAGGCATGGCTACTGAATGCAAAACATAACCCTCAACTAAATCCTAGATGGGGGAAGAGAGAGAAGGGGAGAAAGAAACTAAAGGAAGGTGAAAAGAAAGAAAGAGGTAAGGGGGGAGGGAAAAGGCAAAGAGGGAAGAAAGACCCCTCCTTTCTCTCCACCAACAAACAAACGAAATCCAGAGCACAGATGGGGCTGATCAGGAATATCACCTCCTATTTAATGATCACATTACAGTAATGATGAACATTCCGGTCAAAGATCAAGCCCTCAGATCACCGTTACTCCTCTAGACAGGAACTCAGAAGGCCTGGCATTCTGCTTGTGAGGAGGCAGCATCTCCATAAACAATATGGACGTGTGTACATGCTGCACTGACAATAACACTTTAAAACAATTTATTTATTTATCTTCACAGACTGCAGAAGGGAAGGAGAAAGAGAAACATCTACGTGCTACGTGTGAAGAGAAACATTGATCTGTTGCCTCTCGCAAACCCCCGACTAGGGGCCTGGCCCGCAACCCAGGCACATGCCCTGAGTGGGAGTCAAAGCGGCAAGCTTTCGGTTCACAATCCAGCACTCAATCCACCGAACCACACCAACCATTACTAGAATAATGCCTTTTAAGCATCGATACTTTTAATGCTGAAATCATTACTTGATGGGTTCATTTTCAAAAGTAACCTTTAAGTGGTAAAAGAAGAAATCCTATCAGCCTATACCCTCACTATCCACATCCGAAGCCCGGAAACAGAGACACTTCGCAGCCGCCCTAACTGCCATCCTCACTCACGCAGTCCATTCCGGGCCAACAGCGTTCGCTGATCTGAGCTACCTGGTGAGCTGATGCTTAGAGTCTAGTTGGGGAAGTGCAGGCTGCTCGGGCCTGTCTCCCCCTTCACAGGGCTGGCATCCAAGACCCGCAGGTTCCCCAGACGTGCTGAAGCAGCACCGCGGTGGGAAGCAAATTCAGCTTTGTGGTTTCGTGGTCCTAATGGAAAAAAAGAAAACCAAGCACCCTTGCAGAAAGTAATTATGTTTTCACAACTTTGGACGAAAAACAACTTTTATGAAAATAGAGTAGTGTAAGCCCTCATTATGCTCTGGAGTGGGATGTGGTAAAGGAGGTTTCTTTAATACTTTACATTTATTTCAGATTGCATTAGGCGGGATTTTAATGGTATCAAGAAATGTGTAGCCATCTATGATCCTCACGTTTGCCCTGGGTGGCAGTAAGGAACTATGACTTTAGAGTTACATTTCAATAGATCAGCTTTTTAGGTAGAAATTATGTGAGTGTGTGTATGTGTTTGGTTGCTTTCATTTATTCAGATCGTTTCTAAATACCACCACATGGTAATTGAGTTGTAACGCTGCAGCCTCTCTGAAAGGAAGATGGAGTATGAAATGGTCTCTAAACAACTCAGCCCAGCCAGGGTCGGCCATGAAGGAGAGGCAAGAGGAGGGAAATACTCGATTTACCATCTCGCGCTTGGACAGATGCTGTTTCCGGGGAGGTCCAAATCCTACACTGCAGCGTCAGTCAGAATCAGAACAATCTACTCAAACGTCCTGGATGAGCCCAGACCAACTGCTGGAGGTCTGTCAGAACTGTATGGATCAGCAAGTATTTGGAATAAAACAGCTGTGCCTGATGGTGCCTTTACACTGTGAATGGCTCCAACACAGAGAAAATAGGAGCCTGGGAAATGCCTTCTTTCCCCCACTTGAAAGCCTCTCTGGCCCTCAGCCTTGAGGTGGCTCTTTTCTGTCACAGGTTTATCAGGGGCCTGAGTGCGTTGGAGGAACACTGGGGATGGGAGTGGGGGCTGTGAGTATTTTTATATCGTTTTCCTCTCTATATCCTTTCCTATTCCCTCCCCAGGAAAATCAGAGAAGATATGATGCTATTTGTTTAGCAAAAAAGATGGGCAAAAGATAAGAAGACGTTATAAGATCCTGCTGTTTCCTTCTTGTACATTCCTTATATCTCACAGTGGGGCCACCGAGTTCCCCAAAGGCTGATGGGCTTCAAAAGTTCCAGTCAATTCAAAACAAAACAAGACAAAACTGAACACAAAGGAGTCACTGTGGTTTGAAGCAGTACCACAACCAAGCAGGGAAATCAACAATCCAAGAAAAATAGTTGGGGCCTAGGGAGGGATGTAGATGTGGCGGAGGTGATGGTGGGGACGGTGGAGGTGGTGGAGGTAGTGGAGGTGGTGGTGGTGGTAGGGTAGTGGGGGAGGTGGTGAGACAGGTGGTGATGGCAGGGGAGATGGTGGGGTGTAGGGTAGTGTTGGAGGTAGTGATAGGGGTGGGGGAATGGGGTGGTTGCAGTGGTAGTGGTAAAGGTAGAGAGGGTACAGGTGGTGGAGGTGTGGTGGGGGTAGGGGGTAGAAGTATGGGGTAGTGGGGGTGTTGGTGAGGAGGAGGCGGTACAGGTAGTAGAGGATATGGTGGAGGTGGGGATGGGGCAATGGGTATGGGGTAGTGGAGGTTGCAGTGGTGGTAGAGGTAGGGCAAGTAGAGGGGGTGGTGGGAGTGGGGGGAGTGGGGGTGAGGGTGGATGTGGTACAGGTGGTAGAACTTGTGGTGGAGATGGGTATAGGGGTGGTGGTGTAGGGTAGTGGGGGTGGTGGATGTGGAGGTGGAGGAGGTACAGGTGTTGGAGGTTATGTTGGAGGTAGGGTCGGGGTGTATGCATGGCATAATGGGGTTGGTGGTGGTGGTGGTGGTGGGGCTGGAGTATGGGGTAGTGTGTGTGGTGGTGGCAGAGGTGGGGGTGGTGCAGGTGGTGAAGGTTATGGTTGAGGTGGGTGTGGTGGTGGTGGAGGTTAGGTTGTGGATATGGACTAGTGGTAGTGGTGGATGTGGGGGTGGGGTATGGGGTAGTTGGTGTGATGGTGGAGGCAGAGGTGGTGCGGGAGGTGGAGGTCATGGTGGAAGTGGGGTGGGCATGGGGGATGAGGTATTTGGGGTGGAGGTGAGGGTGGGGGGATGGGGTAGTATGGGTGGTGGCAGGGGTGGAGTCAGTGCAAGTGGTGGGGGTTATGGTGAAGGTGGTGCTGGATGTGGTGTCGGAGGTGGGAGGGGCTGTTGTATAGGTGGTGGAGGTGGTGGAGGGGGTGGTGCAGGTGGTTCAGGTGATAGGGGAATGGCCTCATAGACCAAGAGCCAGCATAAAGACTTTGAACTAGTGTGAAAGAGGTTTTTTTAAAACCTTATTTATTAAACACTTGAGAGCTTATATAGCAAAAAAAAAACCTCAAAAAGCAGGTGGACGGTGTCATCACATCATTTTAAAGACAGTAAAATAATTCTCAGAGACTAAAATAACTTGTCAAAAGAAATAACACAAGAGACTTGAACCTACTGTTTTGACTTCAAATCCACTAAGCTTTTAACTAACATATGCTATAGGACAGATATCTGTGAATTATCAAAAACAAATTTTAACAAAGCATTTAAGGGAGAGCTAACCCCCATCCTCCACAGATTATTCCAAAAAATTCAAGAAGTTGGAAGACTCCCAAATTCTTTTTATGAAGCCAGCATCATCCTAATCCCAAAACCAGATAAAGACATAACAAAGAAAGAAAACTTTAGGCCAATATCACCGATGAACATAGATGCTAAAATCCTAAACAAAATATTGGCAAACTACATCTAGCAATATGTTAAAAAGATTATACACCATGACCAAGTAGGTTTCATCTCAGGGATGCAAGGATGGTACAATATTCGCAAATCAATAAACATAATACACCACATAAACAAAATGAAACAAAAATCACATGATCATATCAATAGATGCAGAAAAAGCATTTGATAAGGTAAATCACCCATTTATGATAAAAACACTCAGCAAAGTGAGAATAGAGGGAGCATTCCTCACCATAATAAAGGCCACATATGAGAGACCTACAGCCAATATCATACTCAATGGACAAAAACTTAAAGCTTTCCCATTAAGATTGGGAACAAGACAAGGATGCCCACTTTCAACACTCCTATTCAACAGAGTACTGGAAGTCCCAGCCACAGCAATCAGACAAAAAAAAGAAATAAAAGGCATCCAAATTGGAAAGGAGGAAGTAAAACTGTCCTTGTTTGCAGATGACATGATAGTGTACATAGAAAATCCTATAGACTCCACCAAAAAACTACTCAACCTAATAAATGAATTTGGCAAAACAGCAGGATACAAAGTCAATACACAGAAATTGAAGACATTTTTGTACACCAACAATGAAATATCAGAAACAGAAATCAGGGAAATAATCCAATTTGATATAGCAACAAGAAAAATAAAGTACCTAGGAATAAACCTAACCAAGGAGGTAAAAGACCTTTACTCAGAAAACTACACAACACTGAGGAAAGAAATTAAGGAAGACACAAACAAATGGAAGCATGTACCATGCTCACGGATTGGAAGAATTAACATCATCAAAATGGCCATACTACCCAAAGCGATCTATAGATTCAATGCAATCCCTATCAAAGTACCAATGACATTTTTCACAGATATAGAACAAACATTTCAGAAATTTATATGGAACCATAAATGACCCCAAATAGCTGCAGCAATTTTGAGAAAGAAGAACAAAGCAGGAGGGATCACGATACCTGATATCAAACTGTATTACAAGGCCACTGTAATCAAAACAGCCTGGTACTGGCATAAAAACAGGGTCATAGACCAATGGAACAGAACAGAGAGCCCAGAAATAAACCCAAGTCTCTACAGGCAATTAATATTTGACAAAGGGGGAAGAAACATAAAATGGAATAAAAACAGCCTCTTCAACAAATGGTGTTGGGAGATCTGGACAGCTACACGCCATAAAATGAAGCTCGATCACCAACTTATACCATACACAAAAAATAAATTCAAGGTGGATAAAAGACTTAAATATAAGTCATGACACCATAAAAGTCCTAGAGGAAAACATCAGCATGAAAATCTCAGACATTCCACACAGCAACATCTTTAATGATATGTCCCCTAAAGCAAGGGACATAAAGGAAAGAATAAGCAATGGGATGTCATCAAATTAAAAAGCTTCTGTGGAGCTAAAGAAAACAGCATTAAGATGAAAAGAGAACCAACTACATGGGAAAACACATTTGCCAATGATACCTCGGACAAGGGTTTGATCTCCAAAATACGTAAAGAACTCACACAACTTTACTCCAAGAAGACAAAAAACCCAATTAAAAAATGGGCAAAAGACTTGAACAGAGAATTCTCCAAGGAGGACATACAGAGGGCCCAGAGACATATAAAAAGATGCTCAGCATCACTAGCCATCAGAGAGATGCAAATTAAAACCACAATGAGATACCACCTCACACCAGTCAGAATGGCCATCATAAACAAAGCAACAGATAACTGTTGGAGAGGATACAGAGAAAAGGGAACCCTACTGCACTATTGGTGATAATGCAGACTGCTGAAGCCACTGTGGAAAACAGTATGGAACTTCCTCAGAAAACTAAAAATGGAACTGCCTTTTGACTCAGCAATTCCACTGCTGGGATTATACCCTAAGAACCCTGAAAAACCAATCCAAAAGAACTTATGCACCCCAATGTTCATAGCAGCACAATTTACAATAGCCAAGTGCTGGAAGCAACCCAAGTGCCCATCAAGTACAGCAAATGAGTACATCAAGAAACTATGGTACATTTACACAATGGAATTCTATGCAGCAGAGAGAAGAAGGAGCTTATACCCTTTGCAACAGCATGGATGAAACTGGAGAGCAACACACAAAGTGAAATAAGCCAGGCGGTGAGGGACAGATACCATATGATCTCACCTTTAACTGGAACATAATCAACAAAATAAAAAAGCAAGCAAAATATAATCAGAGACATTGAAATTAAGAACAATCTAACCATAGCCAGAGGGGAGGGGGAGGGGACTGTGGGGAGAAGGGTTTTCAGGAACTACTATAAAGGACACATAGACAAAACCAAGGGGGAGTGTGGAAGCAAGGGAGGGAGGTGGGTTTGGATGAGGTGGGGGGGAGGGAAGGAGAGAAAACGCAGACAACTGTATTTGAACAACAAGAAAGTAATTAAAAATAAAAAAAATTAAAAAAAGAACAAACTGACAGTAACCAGAGGGGAGGTGGAAGGGGATAATGGGGGGGGGGGAGAAGGTTGTCAAGGAACATGTATAAAGGACACATAGACAAAGCCAAAGGGTAGTAGGATTGAAGGTGGGAGGGGGGATGGCTGGGGTGGGGGAGGATGGTGGGAAGAAAATGGAGACAACCGTACTTAAACAATAAAAAAATGATTTAAAAATGAAAAAAAATATATTTACTTCGTGATTTTACTCTTATAGGCCATGATAGATAGATTGTAAATATGCTGCCAATTCTTCACCCACACTTATTCATGTTTGCTCATTGCAATGTGACTTTGCAGATCTTCCTATCTGCTGATAGAGTCCATTGCCCCATCCTTTAAATCTGGTAGACCTTGTAACTTTCTCTGGCTAATAGAATGAAGCAGAAATGATGACCTACCAATTTTAAGCCAAATCATAAGTGACCTCATGTATTTCATTCTCTACTTTGGACTCCTGCCTCCACCATGAGAAAAAAAGTCTGGACTAGCAAGCTGAAAGAAAGAGACCATTTGGTGTAGAGTTGATTCATGCCAGCAGAAACCCTCCTAAACAAGGCAGCTCCCAACCAAGCCACCAGCTCACAGAAAACACATGGACAAGCCCAGCCAATGTCAGCCAAGCTCAGTCCACATCAGCAGACCTGCTCAGTGGTCCCACAGATGAGTTAATGATAATAAATGGTTGTTTTAATCCATTATGTTTGGGGTAATTTGTTACCAAGCAGTTTCTAACTGATACAAGGGGAGTCCTGCATCAGAGCTATAGTGAGGATTAGGCTAGCCCAACAATCCATAAAGATTTACCCAACATTACAGAAATATATTGGAAATGTGCCAATTGCCTCTAGTTTCTGCAGCTTTCTGCAGGCAAATTGTATATTGCTCCTGCTTCTTCCAAATATCCTTAAGTGAAAAAAAAAATTATTTTACTCACTCACAACCACACACTCATTAAATAAATGCAGAACAATACTCTTAAAAATATTAATCTAAAGGACATCAAATAATTACATTGCCAAGGAGCCTCTGTTTTGGTTCAGATTTGCCTGCTTTTTATATAGATCATGGCATTAAAAATGTTCTCGAATCCGTGTGCTAATCATCCTCAATTCCTTGGGTATTGTCAAAAAAAAAAAAAAAAAAAAGACAAGTGGAGTACTGTTTTAGTCCAGAAGTAGAAAAATTAATAGGGCTTTGAGGGTAAGATCAGGGCAAAATTTGATGGCTGGAAAAGATGTCTCGTTCCTCTTAATCTACGCCTCCTTTCCTTCCTGAGCAACTCCTGCTGAGTAACGAAGTACAGGCTAGCCTTTAGTGTATCAGTTCCAGACACCAACTGATCTTGAGACTTTGCTGAGTTTGGAGTTTGGAAGATCAAGTTTCAAGAAAACCAGGAAAAGTCATTTATGAACTATGTGAGAGTGGAAATTCCATATGGTTTCTGACTTGTAAAAGTATAATAATATTTTTTAAAAAGTCTATCTTCTCCATCCAAACTTGTTTCCTTAAAGTATAACCTTGTCTGGTGGTTACTCTCTAAAAGGAATGATTTTAAAAAGTCTCCCTTGGAAATAAAAAGTTATTCAAGTTCACTTTTGCTCTGTGTCAGCAAGTATTTCCACATGCTGCCTGCCCGCAGGCTGTCGGTGCCATACGGTTTCCTGAAGGCAGCCCGCCCTTCCTGAGACCCAGGGTAGATAGAAAAAGAAATATGGTTTGACCATTACATTTTAGATCTTGTTAATATTGAAAACATTTCAATAGAGTATAAGGAACTCAGTTCTCTTATGCCAAAGGCCAATTATTCCCACACTTGACTTATGAGAAAGTACCGTTCAATGGTTGGGAGAATGGGTTTTAGATTCCAGTCCCTGCTCTGCCATCTACTTGCTATGTGACCTCAGTTTTGCCCTCTGTAAAATGGGAATGATACTAATGCCACAGTGCAGATTTTAGAAAAGTATACCAGGTACATAATAAAAAAACAGCTAATATTTATTGAGCTGAGCATTGCATACACGTGATATCTCATTTAAACCTCAAATGAGGTATTGAGGCTGAGAAGGTCCATGTCTAGGCAGTAGCTTGCAGATAGCAGAGCTCATATTCAAGCTCAAGTGTGTCTGATTTGAAATGTCCTCCATGTTCTTCCTCTCCCTTCTGCTGGCTTCTTACAGGTGAAAACAGGACTCTAGGGAATGGTCAAGACATAAGAGAGAAGGAACTTGAATTGCTGACTCACTTGCTACTTTGCTCTGGTTGTTGACCAAGAGAGAATAAATGGCTGTTGTGTTTGAGCCACTGTATTTTGGGGTCTTGTTTGTTACAACAGTTAGGTCTATCCCAACCAATATAGTTAACAAGTACAGAATTAAAAAATACAAATGTTAGCTGAATGATATTAAAGGCTAATAGGATCAATCTGTCATGGCCTAATATCCCCACCCACAAGAAGAAAACACCCATGAGAGACTGAAAAGCAGGAAGTTAAGAGCATGTTCGTCCATCTCATACTGACTGGACTGGAGACCCAGCCCTGCCACTAACCCGCTGTGAGACAGTGGGTAGTCATTTAACCTCCCTCAGCCTTGCTGAGCCCAGGTGCAAAGTGAGGATCACAATCACCTAAGTTTTGTAGGATGAAATGGTGTTATGACATAGAGCATTCAGCACAACTAATAAACTCTGCAACAATCCTCATATCAATATTACAGCCAATCAGGTGGGGAAGTTCCTACCCGCTTGGTCAGAGCACCCTTGCTAAGGGCAGGGCTGGGGACACAGTGACAATACTTACACTTTGGTCCCCCCTTTTTGTCTCCAGCTTTTCTCCCTCATCCTCCTTGTTCCCAGAGCAGTCCTTCACATACAACAGGAACATCCATTAGGGCACCACTGTCTCTCGCCTTCCCCGATTTGATTTGATTTCCACTCCTTGCCATGCTTCCTTTTAACCTATGACACTTCATTGTTTTTTTTTTAAGGTATCCATCTAGCATGTGTTATTTCTGTTATTTTACTAATGTAATTCTAAAAGAATAACATTATTTGCCAGTTTCCCATCAGCCCTGAGTACTAATCACAGGTATTAAATAGTAGGCTCATACTGCCCACTCACCAGTGTGCAGAGGAAAAGCAGATGAAGGCAGAGCATCTCCACAGCCGGCTTGGGTAGCCCACAGAGTGAAAAGAACTCTCCAGTCCACTCTGACTGACAAGTAGTGTCCATCACTGGAGGATAGCCCCATTCAAATTTTCCAAATCAGCCAACACAGTGACACATCTGCGTGGCCCTGCGTCATGTGAGGGAGAATGTAAAGCTGCCATTCGCCCTTGTTTATCCCGACCAGGTGAGAGTCTGGGCATCCACTCTCAAACCACAGCGACAACTTCAAAGGGGCACGTCTGCCCTCACTGAGGCGGCTGCTGCCATAAGGAGAGTGAATGTCCCCGGATCTTGAAATCTTCCCTGTCCCTAAATTTAACTTTTTGCAAGAATCGTGGGGACCAGCAGTTGTATAGCAATCTGCACAGTGGCCCAGGAAGGATTACGCTTATAAATCCCTTTTCCATCGCCTTTCCCCCCATACGTATTCCACTAGGGCCACACCTCGTCAGGGTGTTTGGTCTTGTACGTCATTCTCCACAGGCAAAATTCCTTGCTGTTTAATGTTAAGTATTCCCACTTTGCTTTGTCTTAATATTTCTTGAAATAAACTAAATAGCCCAATAAATAGGAGTGCTGATTGCTCCTAAGGCAACCTTGCTCTCACTCTATATTTTCAAGTATCCATTAAAATTCCTTTGGCTTCTCTTGGGTCTAGTCACCTTGCTCATAAGCAGACTTCCAAGTTCATGAAAATCTTCCACAACACATTAAACTGCCCTCAAATGCACCATTTTTTACGTGACTACATTGGCACTCCTTGGTTACAGTTGTACGATAGTTATAGTATTTCCTGGAATAACTTCAACATTTACTTTATTGCAAAATACTGAAAACCACATTGTGTTCACAGCAATATTCAGCTAGCACTTTAACTCCAGTGTGCCTGGCACGCCTAAACTTTTTCCTTCTTTTCTTTTACTCTACTGTTCTTCAATATCTGAGGTAGAATGAAAAGTAGAAGTTATTTAAAGAAATGAATAAAATTCTTTTGAAAATGTTATTACTGTGATTTAATTTTTTCTGAACCACAAATTAAACCACAATGACTGGAATGTCTACCAAAGTTTATAGGAATTCAGGTAGCTGTATAAATTTCTATCACGTTTAGCTCTTTCTCGATGCTATAGATCAGGAACTGGCAAACCATAATCCCAGCATATCGAGCCTGCAGCCTGTTTTTGTAAATAAAACTTTATTGGAACACCTCCAGGCCCCTTTGGTTATGTACTTACTATCTGTGGCAGCTTTCACGCTGCAAGAGCAAAATCGACATCCCACAAAGCCCAAGATGTTTACTATATGGTCCTTTACAGAAGGTTTTCTGACTCCTGCTATAGTCGAAAGAATTTAAGTGAATCAGTTTGTATTTATGAGGCTTGGGGCAGGATGAAAGAAGTTCTTCTTAATTAAATGGCAGTGTATACTTAGGATTTCCCCTCTGTACTGGGTTCCATAGTATCTCCCCAAAATTCATGTCTAGCAAGAACCTGTGCATGACCTTACTTAGAAACCAGGCCTTTGCAGATTTAATCAAGTTAAGATGAAGTCTCACTGAATTAGGGTAGGCCCTCAACCCTGTGAACATAAAGGGGCTACCGAACAAGCTCAGGGGCTGCCTGGAAGACCTGGCAAGCTGCGTGACCAAAAGTAACTACACAGGATGGTCTAATCACTCATTCCTAACTGGGCAGGCGTAGTGGGTAATCACGTCCCAAGCTGATAGCTTCCTCCACACATGTCAATCTTCACCTTAAGGGAGCGCTGTCCATGGTTCTTGGGCATCAAAGATAACATACTTTTGTAGTGTCGCAGTAATTCTCTTTTCCAGACCCCTCAGAGGCACAATGGCCAGCGCCAGATCACGAGATCACGGCACCCCTCCTTTTTATCTTGTTGCACACATACCAGCCTCTATTTATTGTAAATGCTAATGTTAACTATCCTGTACCCACCAATGTAAAAAAAGCACGTGTCTCTCCATTTTACTTTTCATCCCACCCTAGAGATCTCCCCCACTTTGCTCTCTTTCACTACCTTACTCTACCACCGATGGATTTCATGTAACCCCCTTACGTCTTCTCCTTTGATTCTCAAAGCATGAAAAAAATTGCAAAACTGCTATTCTCTGGAACATTTTCTCAATCTTTTAAGATTTTGCTCTAGTTCCATTCATGATGTTATTAAAGGTAGGAGCTCCTTCTTTCTTTCTGCTGCATAGTACTCCATTGTGTACCATGTACCACAGTTTTTTGATCTGTTCATTTACTGATGGGCCCTTCGGTTGCTTCCAGCACTTGGCTACTGCAATTATGCTGCTATGAACATTGGGGTACATAGGCTCCTTTGAATTGGAGAGCATTATGCTAAGTGAAGTAAGCCAGGCAGTGAAAGAAAAATATCATATGATTTCACCTATAAGTGGGAACTAATCAACAAAACAAACAGCCAAGCAAAATACAACCAGAGACACTGAAATAAAGAACAGACTGACGGTGACCAGAGAGGAGCAGGGAGGAGGATAACAGGGGAAAGAAGGGGAAGGGTCGTCAAGGAGCATATATAACGGACTTATAGACAAAGCCAAAGGGTGGAAAGATTGAGGGTGGGAGGTGGGGCTGGGTGGGGCCGGGGAAAGTGGTGGTGGGAAAATGGAGACAATTGTACTTGAATACTAAAAAAAAAAGAGATTTTGCTCTAGGTCATCCATCATATTTGGCTCAAATGAACTCTTAGAAAATTTGTGTATAAGTTTGAACTTTCTTTTGTAGACAATCCGATGACCGGTGTCCTTACAAGGACAGGGAGATTTGGACACACACACAAACTAACACTGTGTGGCAACAGAGGCCCAGGCCGGAGTGGTGCTACCATAGCCAAGGGTTTTCCTGGCCTCTAGAGCCTAGGAAGAGGCCAGGAGGAAATCTTTCCTGAACCTTTAGAGGGAATCTGTCCCTGCTGACAGCTTGGTTTTGGGCCTCCAGACATGTGAAAAAATAAATTTCTGTTGTGTTAAGCCACCTAGTTGGCAGTAATTTGCCATGGCAGCCCTGGGAAACTAATATACCCTGTATTCAAATCTTAGCTGTGAAGTCCTTGAACTAGTTTTCAGAAAGGAAGGCCAAGTAGCTAATGCAATTGCAGGTCAAAATACATGTGCAGATGACATAAAATACTTTTTAACTTTGTAAGCTAGGATTGGGATGGAGTAGGGATAAGAAAGTGGTAAAGAATTCTAAAATTAAGGCAGGAGGGAATCAGATAACTAAGAAAGCATGTGTTCTCATGATGCCCACATTTTTTACATTAGCAAGCAGAAAAAGTTTACTCCTGTGCACTGTCAGAACCGCACGTTGAGCATTTTTTTTCCTCCAGGCGTTCCTCCCTCTACTTTGAGCACTTTGTTCTGATATCTGTGTTGTTCATCCCTCATTTCCTTGAGGGCTATGCTCAAGTGACAGTTTACCAAAGAAACCTTCTCCTGCCTCTCGTCTCTCCCCCCCACCTCTCTCTCTCACACACACACACACACACACACATACACCCTGCCCAGCCTCTGTAGCCTCTTCAACCTGACTTTTTGTCTGAGCATTTACATGCTTTCATCTGTTTATCGTCATTGACTTGCACCAGAGTGTAAGCTCCATGAGGTCAGGAGCTTTGTTCTGTTTTATTCACTTATGTTCCTCCAGTGTTTGTATTTGTGAAGCAGGAACATGGAGAAACAGGGTTGAGGACCTGAAGTTCAAATTTTGGAGCTAGCATCTACTAGCCACATGACCTTGGGTCTATTATTCATCTCTCCAAGCCTAAGTGGCCTCACCTGTAAAGCAGAAATCAGAAGACTAGTAACAATATGTACCTAAAACATTGTAGCTTCTGGCGCAATATCATTGTCAAAGTGGAAAAATGAGACTTGAAAGTACAGTATCTCCAGGTTCATTCTCCAGTGTCTAGAGTGGCAGGGGCGCCCAGCCTTTTGGCATCTCTGGGACACAGTGGAAGAAGAAGAGTTGTCTCAGGCCACACAGTAAATACAGAAACACTAATGAAAACAAAAAAATCTCACAATGTTTTAAGTAAGTTTACAACTTTGTGTTAGGCTGCATTCATAGCCATCCTGGGCCGCATGTGGCCCACAGGCCGCGGGCTGGACACCCTGGTAGGGGCAGTAGTGACGTCACAATTGAGATATACATATAACACTGACCTTTAAAAAATAACTTTTTATACCCAGATATATAATCAAAACATCTTCATTGGATTCTAATAGTTTTAAGATTCCTAAGAATTGATTAATCATTTTAACTGTGAGAAAGATAATTTAAAAAGAAAATGGTTAAAGTAGCTTAAATTAAAAACGGAGAAAGTCATGTGCTGCTTAACTACAGGGGTAGTTCTTCATCAGGTGACTTTGTCATTGTGTGACATCAGGAGCGCACTAACAAAGACCTGCGGAGCATAGCCTACTGCATTGCTAGCCTGTATGATATAGCCTATTTTTCCTGGTGTAAACAACAAAAGGGGGTTTTAAAAAGCACAAGAGAAAGTGATGCAATCAAGAGACATGGTAAACACAAGATGTATGAGGATGAGGCCGGCACAGCACAGCGTACTGTTTTCACAGTAAAGTTGCTTTTTTATAAGTAGAAAGAGTACAAAATAATGGTTAATAGTATAGTAGATTTTAAGCCAGAACTGGAATTATCTTCTCGAGGTCAGGCCCCTTGTAGTACAGGCCTTCCCACTAGGTGAGTGTTCTAGGAACCAATCTCTATCAGTGTGCCAGCTGGTGTTGCTGTGAGAGGCTGTGTTCAGTTTCAGTGAATTTTTTTGAAGACTCTTTTAATGCATTTGCCCATTTCAAGATGGGTGATTTACAAGTGCACCTGCCCATACTATGCTGAGTGTTCAGCAGTTTTTGACCAAAACCAGCATGACCCCCACGCCCCACCCTCCTATTCTCTACCTAGATGAAAAAAGTACTTGAAGGGAAACATTTTGCTGATGTGGAAGAGGTGAAACAAAAAATGGCAGAAGCACTAAAAGGTTTCAAACTCAACAAGTTCAAAAACTTTTGAGCGGTGAAAAAAAAAATCTTGATAGGTGTATTACATCAAATGGAAGATGAATGAAGTTTAACATGTAAGCACAAATACACAGGTTGTTATAAATAAATTCCAGGGTTTTGGGGTTCCCCCTCATAGTATGTAAATGATACTGTAAACAGTGGTACATGGTGCACTTTTACGTGATTGGAAGTGCAGGTTTGCTTCTTCCGGCATCACCATAAACACATGACTGTCTCTGTGCTGTGATGTTATGATGGCTACAGTGTCACTAAGTGATGGGAACTTTTTTGGCTTTATTACAACCTTATGGCACCACTGTCACATGCTGCCCATTGTTGACCGAAACATCATTATGTGGCCCATAACTGTATTTAAAAACTAGGTAATAACATGACATCCAAGGTCAGGATGTATAGTCAGGACTAGAAGGATCTCCTGGAGAACAAGAGTGATCAAGAACCAAGGCACCTTCTCTCTTCTCTTCTTCTCTGTCCTTTATTTTCTGTCCCTCTCTCCATCCACTTCTTCCTCTCTGCCTCTCTTTTCTTCTTTCCCCTCATGCCAGGTTGCCTAAAGTTGTCGACTCACTTTTCTGTGCTTCCACAGGCAGGCAGCAGTTGCCGTAGTCCTGGCTACATGGACCCAATTGGCTGACTTGTTGGACAACCGACTAGAGCCATGTCTCAAAGCACAATCTGCATCGGAGTCTCATGGAGGTGCTTGTTGAAAATGGACATTTCTGGGACCCACTAGAAATGGAGCACTGAATTCTTCCTTTTTCACAAGCTCTTCATGATTTGCATGCACATGAAATTTAAGAACCACAGGACTAGAATCTGTGCTCTAAGTCACAGCGGGGAGAGCCTAGCCAAACACATGCTAATCATCTATGGCTAGGAGAAGGTAAAGTTCCAGAATACATGTGGCCCCTGGGCTCGTATCTGGAGTAGAACGCCATCCTTACAAATAGGAATGACTATTTCTAAGGTTCTAGTTGCCCCTAAACACCCAGGAA
This sequence comes from Micronycteris hirsuta, assembly GCA_004026765.1. Classification (NCBI taxonomy): domain Eukaryota; kingdom Metazoa; phylum Chordata; class Mammalia; order Chiroptera; family Phyllostomidae; genus Micronycteris; species Micronycteris hirsuta. The sequence goes on along the minus strand of PVJI01012217.1, from coordinate 34,305 downwards.
ACTAGAGAATGGACCCTGGAATGCTTCTGTGAGAAAGGTTCACACTTCCAGAACCTTACATGCCAGCAGAGTCAGTTGAGAACCTACAGGAAGATGATTTCCACCTTACGTTCTTCATCTTTCAAATCTCTCTTGGGTTCATTCATTTGACAGAATTGAATTCACATTTAGAACCCGAGCTTCAAGTGTATCTAGGAAATGTAGTTCTAACTTTTCAACCTCTCTAACTCAAAGAAATTGAGGTTGAGTGAGCTAATGTATAGTATCTAACACAAATGGCAATTTGTATCACTTATATACTCTTATAGCATAATAAAAATCAATTCACTATTTTATCTTTAGATTTTCCTCTATTTAGATTTATCTGCAGATTTCCTCCTGTTTAGAATAGGAAAAAAAAATATTTAAAAGCATTCTGAGATCTTCATAGTGTAGTAAGATTACACTATTAGGGTTCTTCAGTTTAGCCAGTTTGCTATAAAGTTGTTAGATTAATGACATGCAATCCCAATGTCATCTGGAAGCTGTCCAATGCCAATACCCAAGTAAAATCGGCTCAGACCCCAACCCAAATACCACAACCTGTGCAAACATAAGACCTATCCTCAAACTTCTGTGGACTTCTGTTCACCAAATCAATTTGATCTTGAAACTCTACATTTAGGAAAGTGACAAATGGATCAAATGTTTACCAGAAAGAATATGTGGAAGTAGGAATCTAACCATTCTCTCATTTCCACAAGACTCTATTAAAAAATATTAAGAACATTAATAAGTTTTACTTACAACACTGCAAACACCTTTGAACAATAGGCATTATAGTTCTTAAAACATCCTCTGGCCGCTCCAGTCCCATTAAAAGGACCCCAGTCTGCTTAGTTTTACCCACACCCCATCTTGTCAGCTGCGCCATCTCTTCTCTAGAGCGGGGGTGGGGGGACGCTCTCATTCTCTCACCCAGAATGGTCTAGTCTTTATTAGCGCACAGGAATGTATTTGTCTGCAAGAACAGAAGCCAAATTACAGTGACCTAAGCACATACAGAGTTATTTTTCTGCTATAATAAGACATACAGAGGTAAGCAGTCTAATATAATTACTCAATGATTACATAAGTGTCCCAGATTCTGCCAGTCTTTCTGTTCTACTATTATTAAACATTTTTATTTGTTCTCAGGTGCATGGCCTCGTGGTTACAAGATTCCTGCTGCTCTTTCAAGCATTAGGCTATTTTCTAAGTGACTCTAAGGCTCAAAAGCAGATGTGTTGACTAAGGTATTCATTATATATTTCAAAATGCCGTGAACCATATTATACACAAAATTTTAGAAACTAAAACAGAATTAGATTTTTAAAATATATAATTGCCTGAGCATTGGTCAATTGATGTTCTAGTACAGAGGTAATAAAAATTAAAGAAATCGTAATGAGCTGCTGCATCATGACTGTCTCTGTGTTATGTACCAAAATCTGTAAAAGGCATTTGATATGCATTATTTTACCTAATTTTTATGACTCATCGTCTTATAGATAAAAAGACTGAGGTTCAGAGATGTTTCCAACTCCAGGGCCGGGGAGCCTTCTGCTGTTCACCAACCACATTGAAAGGCATCCGGGCCACAGTCCCTGTGGACGTCCAGTTAAGGTCTGTGCACCGTGATTCTTACCATACACCAAAGAAATGGAATGCATTTTATGAATGTTCTAATTTAAGATATTTTACTTAGAGTGTGAGGGTTGTTACATTAGTCTTAAAATACATTACAACATTTCTTCGTGATTAGACAGGTCGTGGATCTATTCTTAGACTCATTTCTGTGGCCCAGACATCACACCACAATATAATGCTTCCTCCATTAGGAAATCCTCTGAAAAAATTAGAGTTTAAGGAAAGTTCATATGTTATGCAAAAGAACTAGCTGTGCTTCCAGCTATGTGACAAAAATACCCTCTGTAGGACTTCAAAGGCTCCAGCTCATTTTGAAGAACAAAGTCAATCAAAGCTGGACACAGTCTGGTGATCCTGGCGTCCTCAGACCTCTGCCCCATCCTCAAGGATTTCCTTCCTTTGTTGTAGGTACAGTGAAAGCCCCAATTTCCTTCACCACCTCACCTATCAAAACAAGGGTTTCTTAAATGACCGTGCACATTAGTTAAAGTAATGACACTTTGCTGAAACATATTCAAACTAAACATTACCTCATCTAGACATTTGCATTTTGTTTTTCATATCACATAGTAGAGTGAAAGGCTGCTTCTAGCGAAGGAAACGGGCATGTGTGAGTGTGTAAGGCAACAAGGAGAGAGAATGAGCAGAGGGACCCTGAAAATAAAGCAGTCTCTTTTGTTAAAGCTGAAGGCAAACCTAATTCAGTACTTTGAAGGAAATTTCGGGGTGAGAATGAAAGGAACTGGTAACGTCCCCCTTCTCCTGCTTACAATCCCTAACCAAAAACAAAGGAGGCCAGAATATTGCTCATCACTGTCCTGGCATACCGTGTCCCTTCATCTGCAACATCCTCTGAGAGCTGAGACTCCTCTCCCTCCGTTCCGACCTAGGTCTGTCTCTGTAGCTCGAAACAGGCAACAGCTGCCACTTCCACCCACCAATCACGTGCCAGGACTGTGCCCAGGTCTTGTTTCACAGGCCCGATCTCCTCACCTCTTTTATAAGAGAGAATTCAATATTTCCCGAAGGGTTTCTGGAGACAGGTTATACCAGAATTACTTGTGGTATACTTACAGAGGAGATGCCTGGTCCCTGCCATGGTTTGATCGAATCACAACTTTCTAGGATCCCCTTCACACTAAATGTGCGGAACAACTAGATGCATGCGTTCATTAGCCCAGTTTTACAGCTCAGAGGTATAGAGACACATTAGTAACCTATCCACGGTCACCTGGCTACAAAGTGGCAAGTGGCTGCCTCTATAATCCCTGCCTTCAAACTCTAAGCAGTTCTGCAACTCACCAGGCATTACTGAAAATTCTGAGTGTGATGGCAGCTGTTCTCCGCAGACAATAATCCCACCATATCCAGCCTCAAATTATATCGTGTATGAGCACTACTACCAATCTGTCTGGGTCCAAATCTTGGCCCCACCCTTTTTCAGCTATGTGATCCTTTATTTAACTTTGCTGTATCTTAGTTCATCTACCTAAAAAATTGAGGTAATAGTGCCTACTTCATAGGGTTGTTGTAAGCCTTAAGCGAATTTCTATATAGAAAATGCTTAGAACAATGCCTGACATATTGTGAGTACTCAGTGTATAAGGTGTGAGCATTTCCTGCATAAGCTCAACCCTAGCCTAAACCTGACTAAACCCTGGCCAGACAGCACCTCTAAGTCAAAGCATATTTCACACTTTTTTGGTTCACTTGACTTTTTCAGTTTACATTTTAATCTTTTAATTCTACAGCTTTGACCTGCTGATTACTGGAATGTGTTGCTCTTATATTAATCTTATCCTTGTGTTTCTGACTAAGGGGATTATTTGATATTTATAAGCTTAGAAAAACAGCCAGCTCACTGTTATTTTAGAACATAGTGTGATTAAAAATTGATAGACACATATTACCTTCCGGAAATAATTCATGAAAAAAATTGTTGCCCCCAAAACTTGGCCTTTATGTTAGAGTGTGCTAGAAATTTTAGAAGAGCTCAAACATCAAGATACATGAGATAACCCTCTTATCATTTCCTACCAGTTCCTTCAAATGATGTCCAGAAAGGAAAATATTAACTTCTCTGATGGAATGTTTGAATGGTGAGTGTTTTTCTTGGTGTCTTCACTTTAATTATTCTTCCACCTGACTCTTAGGCTCTGTATATTGGTATAAACAAGATTAGAGAGATTACTAAACTTTTGGTTAAAGTTTGAGCATAAGAAAATTCTCTTCATGCTGAAGTGCATTAATGCTTTCAGCCAGAAACATGTGTACTTAAAAAAAAAGTTTTATAGTTAAATTTCAACTAAAAATTATCTTTGCTAGTTTCTAAAACCATCCGATTCTTCCACGTTAGTAAAAGAGTTTCCCAGGGGCATGGCAAGGCCAGATTCCACCTCAGAAGCCAGTCATTCCTCCAGCTTTTACAATTTGCCCATAATTATTTAGAGTAAAATGCTTTTAAGATTATGCCAACTTCGGCAACAGCTAGTAGACTTTCCAATCTTGTGACCAAAATAATATTTTCTGTTCCTCACTCACCAACTCATGTTTGTAAAATTTTGCTTTGACCCATTTAAAATACACTGAGGATGAAGGCCAGCTTTCAAGTTGCTTGAGTCTAACTCCATGAATAAATGTCAGCTTGATGAAGAGCCACAGTCTGCCTGCTGGAGTTAGGATGCGGCGGTCACTAACTCTGCAGCGACCAAGACCTGTCCGAGGAGACTCCATGGAGAGGTGCCTCCAAGGCCACGCCTGCACTTCCTTGCCAACCTCTGTCACTCTTTAGGCTGTCACATCACACCGCTTCACCATCCACCAAGATGACACTAACAACCCTTACATAAAGTGAGAGGACATTAACAACCTCTGCCGACTCTAAACCCTAAGAATGCTACTCTTTTCCTGCTGTGGTCACAGTTGTTGACACTCTAACATCTATTCACCTCCTATAAGCAGCATCAGCTGGTCGGGTCACCTGTCTCTCCTTATAGCTTGCCTAGCCAAGGAGAAGTGAGTATCTGCATTGAGGCATACTGGGGTTTGGGAGGAAGGGCACGTATTTCTGGTAAAGATTTATCCTCTCCTTAAAAAGAGAATTGCATGAGAAGACTTCTCTTTTTTAGATGTTGACAAGTCATGAAGGCCTAAACTGAAGCTAACAGAATCAGGAAGAACCCAACGTCACAGAGAAGCAGAGGAAGAGCCAAGGCATTGATACAATGCTCCTGGATCCCATTCTGCGTCTGGGCTTCTCGTTAGGTGAGATAACACCATTCACTATTGTTTTACCCAGTTTGAAGAGTTTACCATTAGTGGAAGGTGAAATCATCCTAATTACAATTCCTCAGCCCCATGAATTACTTCAATTTTGGTTTGCTTATACTCATTCTCTATCTCTGTGCTGGTGCAGGAAAAACTGAAATGTAAATGATAAATTCCTGGAGGCTCCTATTGGACAAATCTGAGTGATAAAATCTCCATAGGGACCCAGTCATCAGGAGTGGAGACCCCTACATTTTTGTGAGTTTGACATCCTGGAGCACATTCTGAAAGTGAATGTCAGAGAAAAATCCCCTCAAGCTCTCGTAGGGGGAGAGGAAAAAGCCATTTAAAATCTGCCAGAGCAGTCCTGGACAGTGTGGCTCAGTTGGTTGGAGCATCATCCCGTAACCAAAAGATTGCGGGTTTGATTCCTGGTCAGGACACATGCCTGGTTTGTGAGTTGATCCCCCATCGGGGTACATATGATCCCTGGTTCAGTGCACATGATCCCGGGTCCCAGTGCACACTGGAGGTAACCAGTTGATGTTTCTCTTTCACATCAGTGTTTCTCTCTCTCCCTTCCTCTCTCTCTAAACAGCAATGAAAAAAATGTGCTCAGGTGAGGATGAAAAAATTGTAATAAAATAAAATATGCCAGAGCATTCTATTTTTCTGAGCAAGGTCCTCCCTCAGGGAACACTGTATAACCAGAGCCTAACTGACCTGGGGGAATAGAAATACATGATTTCAGGGCCCTCTCGCCTTCCACACAGTGGAAGGAAGATGTCCAACTCCAGGCATCCTGCCCCACCTAAAGGGGGGTCAGAAACAATTGGGAAACACTTTCGAAGTTCAGGCACATACCAGGTAAGTTTATGAAAAGATTGTGACCTACTCATAGGACTCTAGGGAGCAACCCTTCCCCCACACCTCACCACCATGTTACTCAAGCCAATTCATAGCAGTTCCTTTGACCTGATGTAAGTGTAGTTATCAAGACAAATTTACAAGGCATACTAGAAGGCAAAAAACACAGTTTGAAGAGACAGAACGATCACCAATCAGAAGCAGACGCAGATACGGCAGATCGGGAATTTAAAACAATGACGGGTGATATCTAGGGCTCTAATGCAGGATGGCCTGTCAGAACAGAGGGGGAATGTGAGTAGAGAAATCCGTTTTCCAAGAAAGAACCCAAAAGAAATGCTAGAAATTAAGAAGGTCTTTGATGGGCTTTTTAGTAAATCAAGCACCGATAATGAAAGAATCTCTGACCTTGAGGATATCTCAATAGGAACTTCAAATAGAAAAAAAGGCTGAAAAAAAAAAAACCCTAAGACAGAATTACAAGATCAGGGGGATAGTTATAAAAAGTGTAACATAAATGTTATGGGAATACTACAAGGAGAAGAAAGAGGAAAAGGAACAGAAAAAAATGTTTGAAATAATAATGTCTGAGAATTTCCCCAAATTATGTCAGATACCAAACCACAGATCCAGGAAGCTCAGAGAAGAAAAATCATGAGAAAGAAAGAAAGAAAAAGAGAGAGCGAGATAGAGAGAGAGAGGGAGGGGGGAGAGAGGGAGAGAGGGAGAGAAAAAGAGAGAAAGAGAGAAAGAAAGAAAGAATGAAAGGAGGGAGGGAGGGAGGAAAGGAAAGAGAAGAAAGGGAAGGAAGCAAGCAAGCAAGCAAGCTATATCTAGGCATATCATATTTAAACTACAGAAAACCAATGATAAGGAAAAAAGCTTGAAAGAAGCCAGGGGGACAAAACATCTTACCTACAGAGGAACAAAGATAAGAATTACATCCAATTTCTCCTCCAAAAGTATTCAAGCAAGAAAATAGTGGAATAAAACATTTAAATTGTTGAGAGGGGGAAGAAATCAACCTAGAATTCTGTAACCTGCAAAATTACTCTTCAGAAGTGAATGAATTTGTTGCCAGCAGACTTGCCTTGCAAGAAATGTTAAAAGGAGTTCTTTAGACAGAAGGAAAATAATGTGATTATGTTTGCTTAGGTGTACACATGTGTGTGCTACAGAAGAATATATATGTCTCCTCACATGCTTATGAAATCATGACAGCAACAATATGGGGAGAGAAAGGAATTAAGATTATTCTATTATTTGAAGGTACTCATACTACTTATAAAATGATATAGTGTTATTTTAAAGTGAAGTTGGATTAATTTTGAATGTATATTGCAAACTCTGGGGAAACCACTAAAAAAGTAAAAACAAAAGTAAATTGATATGCTAAGATACGAGAGAAACTGAATCATATAAAATGCTCAATTAAAATCACAAAATGCAGAAAGAGTGAAAGTCAAAAATAAGAACAAAGGCAACAAATAGAAAACAGTGACAGATATGGTAGATGTTAATACAACCATATCAATAATCACTTTGAATATTATCGGTCTAAGTATACCAATTAAAAGACAGAGGGTGGACCAGTAAAACAAGACCTAACTCTATGTTTTCTAGAGAAACACGCTTTCAATATAAAGACACATATACATTAAAAGTAAATGCATAAGGAAAGATAAAACATGTTAGTACTAATCAAAAAAGAGCAAGAGTAGCTATATTAATTTCACACAGAGCAGACTTCAGAGCAAGGAAAGTTATTAGGGATAAAGAGAAGCATTACATAATTATACAGGCATAAACTCTTCAAGAAAACAATACAATCTTTAACACACGTGCACCTAACAGTAGAGCATTGAAATCTATGAGGCAAAAACTAATAGAACTGCAAGGAGAAATAATAGATTAACTCACTATTATAGTCAGGGGCTTCAACACCCTAGAAACGAACAGACTCAGCAGGCAGAAAATAGTAACAACATAGCTGAACTCAAAAACAATGTTAATCAACTAGATAGAATGAAGTCTATAGACTACTTCATCAAGCAACAGTAAACTACATTCTTCTCAAGGTCACAGAGAACGTTCACCAAAATAAACCATATTCTGGACCTTAAACTCTACTTAACCGATCTAAAGGAGTGGAAACCATATGATGTCTGCTCTCAGACCACAGTGGCACGAAACTAGGAATCAGTAGCAGAGAGATAGCTGGAAAATCCCAAAGTACTTGGAAATTAAACAATATACCTCTAAATAACATACAGGCCAAACAAGGAGTCACAAGAGAAATTTAAAAATATTTTTAACTAAATGAAAATGAAAACCTCAAACGCTGGTGAGGATGTGGAGCAACAGGAGCCCTCATTCACTGCTGGTGGGATGCAAAATGATATGGCCACTTTGGAAGGCAGTTTGACATTTCTTACAAAATTAAACATGTTCCTACCATATGATCCAGCAATCATGGTCCCTGGTTGCCCAAAGGAGTTGCAAACTTATGCTCACACAAAAACCTGCACATCGGTGTTTATAGCAGCTTTACTCATACAGCAGCTTTATTCATAATCACGAAAACATGGAAACAACCAAGATGTCTTTCAGTGGCTGAAAAGATAAACCATGGTATACCCAGGCAGTGGAACATTATACAGCCCTAAAATAAATGGGCTACTGACCCATGGAAATGCACGGAGAAAACTTGTATGTGTATTACCAAGTAAAAGAAGCCAATACGAAAAGGCTACATGTGGTATGATTTCCGTTATAAAACATTCTGAAAAAGGCAAAACTATAAAACAGTTAAAAGATCAGTGATTTCCAGGGGTGGAGAGAGGGGTGAAATAAATAGGTGGGGCACAAGGGATTTTTAGGGAAGTGAAAATACTTTGTATACCGGTGGACACGTCATTACATATTTGTCCAAACCCCTGGAACACATAACACCAAGAATGTACCATGATATAAACTATGGGCTTAGCACGGTGATGATTTGTTAATAGAGATTCATCCATTACAATAATAAATGCACCACTCTAGTGGGGGATGTGTGCGATGGAGACCCTATGCTATGCATGTGTGCAGGTAAAGGTATATGAATAATCTCTGTACCTTCCACCTAACTTCCCTATGACTCTAAAACTGCTTACAATTTTAAAAAAACTGATGATGATGATATAGGTTCTAAATCCTTCATCCATAATTATAAAATCAAAATAGCTCTAAAAACCAAAAGTTTTAAAATATTTTTCTGTGGCACAATCTGACCTGAATTAACATGAGGCTGTTTATATTTTGTGTGGATATTCATGTGTTTCACTAAAGAAATATTAATGTATTTGAGTTGGGGGTGCTGGAGATGTTGTACAAGATACAGTATATCTACCATAATTTTGTTTTAAAATCTAAGATATTCTGAATTTCAAAATACATCTGACTTCAAGGGTTTTAGAGAAGGAATTATTGGCCTATAACATAACAGTACTTACAGAGTACTTAAACTATTCTAGGAGTATTCTAGGCACTTTGTATTTGTTAAATCATTTTATCTAATTCATATAACTGTGGTATTTCCAAAATTAGAGCACCCCCCAAAAGATATGCAATCCAAGAATGCTTGAAGAAAAAAACTGTCGTGTTCAACCGGCCCTTGGGGAACTCAGACCACTCCCCTGACATCACCTGGCGGAGCCCCGTCTCACAGACCTACCTTCAGAAAGATGCGTTTCAGGTCCCCTGTGGCATATGGGAATGAGTTTCAAAATCTTTAATTTGCCTACCCAGTGACCGAAGCTTATATAAGAAAGGAGAGAGCTCTTCCTATGCTTGGTCTTTTTTTTTCTTTTTTGACAATGCTAAATTGTGAAAAATAAATGTGAAAGAAAAATATGCAGCAAACAAGAATGAAAATCTAAATTAAAGTTCCACTTACAGTAAACTCATTAAACAAATTGTTCTCTCTATAGTTCTCACCAGTTACTTTTTGAACAGAAAATATACACTGGAACTATGAAAATCACTTATGGAAAAGGAAAATTTTATCCGATGAGAGAATTTTACTTTTCCACAGTGTGCTGAATAAATATTTATTGGTTTCTAGGGATTCATGACTAAGGAAAAACTATATATAATTGATATTATAATTCCTTTGTTTAGTTATCCACCTCCTCATGCACAGAACTAAATCAAATCAATGAGAAATTAATTTTCATGCTAGGCTTGAAGGGTAAAATATCACCAGTTACTCTAATATCCCATATTACCTACTATGGTTCCATTATGTAGAAAAGGAAGGCCTCAATTAGGTGATATACCATCATATTACATTCCTTATAAGCTTGATTTCTACAATCCACATCTGTCTTCTAATTTCAAGAGCTATGCAAATAAAGATAAAAAGCAGCAAAAAGAACAGCCACTCCCTTGCTCTCTAACACAATATACACAATAAGGCAATTAATTTATCATAATTGAGTGAAGAGGTGGTACTGTCCTATTCATCTAATTCTTTAGAACTAAAAAAAGGGTCAAGGTGAAATGTGTCTTTGTCATATAGTCCGTAATAGTGATTTATAAATATAAAGCATCTTTTGTCTGAGAATATTAGACTAACTTATCCACAGGAATTACAATGAGAGACTCAGAATTTTCACTTAACACATCTAGACAAAATTCCATATAAAATTAACGACTAGTGACCCTATAGTGTGCATTTGTTCACTAATTTAGCTCACTTGGTATAAGCTCTACTTCCAGTTTCAATAGGGAATAAAATAGAATATCAGAATCAACTATGAGCCAGCCTTTCCTGAACCTGCAGCGGGACTGCAATGAGGAGCAGTCTGTCGACCCCAAACTCTTCCTCCAGCACTGCCTCATGGCCACAGTGACCCCCAGTGACATTTAAGGCAGCCCCAAGGGGGCCCCCGACCCCGATCTAAACTCTCGTGAACCAGCCCCATAGACATCCGATAAATGTCTCTGCACCATAAATCATCATCATTATCATCATCATCATCATCAACTATTGAATTCTGCCTGCCTTCAAAGAGCAAAGAGCTTTCAGTCTAATAAAGAATGTAAGGATGCTGTGCTGTTGAATTCAGTCTGGAAAACTGTTGAGTCTTTGGAAAGCATCGTTTGGCCTATTGCCTCCGTTGTAGTGTGTTCTCCAAAAGCAAACCCTGAGAAGAGGATTAAGTGTACGGGAAGTGCTCCCAGAAGCAAGAGGGAGAAACACAACAAAGAAAAGGAAACAAAGAAGAAAAGAAAACCAAGGCTTTGATTTCTGTAAATTCCTGGGAAAGCAGTTCCAGCCCCATTCTACAGGACAGTTCTGGCACGAAAATTCAAGCCTCAGAGCCGTTATGCCTCACCGCAAGGGAATGGACTTTTAACTCCCAACATCATCGTCAGGCATTAGCTAAGCATCCCCACAGGGGTCAGAAACTCCTGACCCTGCCAGTTCTCTGTGTCTGTGGGCAAAGCTGCTCCAGGCAGTTTCTGGTGACTAAAGATGTGAAGCATCCTTTCATGAACCGTTTGGCCATCTGTATGTCTTTGAAAAAATTGTCTGTCAGATCTTCTGCCATTTTTAATCAGATTTTGTTTTTACTGTTGAATCGTACAAATTCTTTACATATTTTAGATATTAGCCCCTTATCAGATATATGATTTGCAAATATTTTCTCCCATTGAGTAGGTTGCTTTTTCATTTTGTTGGTTTTCTTTGCTGTCCAAAAGTTTTTTACAGTTTGATGTACTCCCACTTTATCATTCTTGCTTTTGTTGCTTTTGCTTTAGGTATCAGATTAAAAAAATCATCTCCAAGATCTATGTCAAAGAGTTTACTGCCTATATTTTCTTTTGGAATTTTATGCTTTCAGCTTCTTTGATTTTTAAATGTTCTGATAAGTAGTTGTATCATGGAATCCTCCTTGTAGAACATGCATATCTTTCATTGGTTTCATCATAGTAGTTGAATAGCTTTTCTCAACTAATGTTTTCCAAACTCCTTAGTTCATGAGAATGTCCCTATGATCTCGTGTTAAACACATAGTTAACAACTGTTTCACTCTTTACCTATAGGAGTCAATCAATAAAAAGATCATCCGTGTCTTTGTATTGAAAACAATACAGTTAAAGAGCTTTCAAATCTGTGCACAATCAGCATCTGTAGCAGTCAGTGGTGATTGGATGAGCAAGTTTATTGCTCAGCTGAACACTGCTCACTACCAAGAAAGGTTTGGTGCTGGGGTTTTCACAGGCCCCAATACCGGGACACCAGTTCATTGTGAGGTGTCGAATGGGCGGGCTCTAAAACACCCATACGAAGGATTATGTTCATGAGAAGATACTGGAAGTTGAAAGACTTTTAAAATTCCAGAAACATTATTTTTAAAAAATGTCTTCTTCCAGATCGGGTTCAAATGACATACTATGTCATTTTGTTTAGGTCACCTTTTAAAATTTTTATTTTCATGCAGAATTTCTTTATATAATATTTCCAATTTTCTTTTTTTATATTAAACAAATTAATTCCATATTGGTGACAGTTAGATTTGCTTCTATGCATAAGTCTGAATAGCATATTTTCTATTACATTGTATTTCATCATAAGAAATTCATCTATGAATTTATATTGCTTTTATTAAAATTACATATACACACAATAGAAATGTATAAACAAGAAAATATGCCCAGAAAAAAATCACTAAAATCCCATTTTCCATTAATAACCATTAATAACATTGCAGTGAATGTCCTTCTAAAGAAAAGATAAATTTCACATAAAGGGAATCATTCTTAGAGCATGTTTCACTTGTTTTGTTTTTCACCCAACACTATGTCACAAGTATCACTCTATTTTAATGAATATTGAGCTCCATAAAGTTTAATGGCTTAAGAAATTTATTGCATTGGTATGCAATAATTTAATCGGTCCCTTACAGATAGATGCCTGTGATGTTTCCAATTTTTGTATGTTAAAAACAGATTTACAAGAAACGTTTATGTGCCTCCATCTTTTCATTCTTATGTGATGTCTCCTAAGGGAAAATACCTAGAAGGGGGAGTATAGTGTCAAAGAGTCTGATATTTTGTGAGTTGCTAAACTGCATTCTAAAATGGACCATGGATTTATAGCACCCTTCCCCCTATTCAATGCACCTAAATGTGCCTTTTAAAAAATAACTTCATTCCTTGGGGAATCTAGAAACACTTTTCTTTATTTTCTCTGATGCATCTCTCCTTAAAATACAAGCATCTCCAAGAACTATAATCTATAATTCCCACAAATTTTGTTCTCAACAAGTTTTAATTCTGTGATAGTTGTAAAATGATGCAATCAGGTTTCGAAAGAAATTGATTGCTTCTCGCACTATTATTTAAAACTCTTGTTACATAAGATTTAAAATGTGTTTGCTGAGAATATGTTTTCCAGTTACTAAAAAATATAAATGAATTTAAAATAAAGTAATATTAATTTTAATTAATTTTATTCAGGATAAAATAGTTAATTTTATTCAGGATAAAAGTTATTTTAATAAAGCACAAAGAATAGGGAAGAGACTGCCATCTTTAGTGATAAAATTGAAAGTAATTTTGCCACCTCATCGAATTTAACACAGGAAGTTTGCTATGTTTAAACAAAGACCCTGAAATTTAATAATTTGTGCAGGTTAGAAAGCCTAGTCCCAGAGGGCTTGGTATGGGGGAGATCCAGTTTGTGGGAAGACTGACTTAGAGATAAACTCAATGATTGCTCCTCAACCCTGGATATTTACCAGTCAGTGTCAATCACTTCTGACATCTGGTGTGGCTGACCCATAGCAAATATGGGGAGGGTCCATATTCTCCAGGGAAACTGATCACACTCAGTGCTGGTGAGGTGGCAATGTCTTCATTCCTTCTGAAGGCCAAGAGTGACCATGTACAGCAATGACTATGTGAGGTTCATGGCAAGATGGCTACTTTGGAAGAATGACTTTGTAAACAGGCATCAGAGTCCTTAATTTATTTTCTTTTACTGTAAAAAATTCATAAGCACTCTCTTCCTTGCCCTAGACACACATACCTTATGCTACATTTTTACTCTTTATTTTTCTGTTTAAATCACTATTATTACTTGTTTGCTTCATTTCAATATATACTTACTAAATACCAACGCTATGTCAGAAATGGTTCCAAGCACTGAGGATGCAGCAGTCAATATAGAAAATTCTCTGTCCTAAAGAAGCTTAAATTTTAGCTGGAGAGACAGACAATAATTAAATGAGTAACTAAATATGTGCTAATGTCAGTTGCTCATGGAACTATAGAGGAGGTGAGGGGAACAGACAATAACAAGGAGGGTGATGGGGAGTGCTCTGTCACAGATGGCGTGGTCCAGGGGAGCCTCTGAACAGGTGATATTTGAGCAGAGACCAGGGAACTGGGGAGTGAGTCATACAGCTATGTGCAAGAAGAGAGTAACGGTTCAGGCAAAGTGAACAGGAGGTAAGGTGGGTAAGATGAGAAGCTGCGGAAGAGTTTGTAAAGAATTTTCTGCCCTGCCTGGTGTGGCTCAGTGGATTGAGTGCAGGCCTGCAAAACACAGGATCACTGGTTCAATTCCCTGTCAAGGGCATATGCCTGGGCTGTGGGCCAGGTCCCCGGTAGGGGGAGCACCAGAAGCGACCACAAATTGATGTTTCTCTCCCTCCCCTCCTTCCCTCCCTAAAATAAATAAATAAAATGTAAAAAAAAAGAATTGTTCTGACTTCTGTGTAGAGGAGTCTTTAGTGATATGAAGAAGATTGTGATGAGCAGGATTAGAAGAAATTAAGGGTTTGGGGGTTAGGTATGTTGAATTTGTGACATGAAGTGGAGAGGTTAAATAGGTAGTTTGATATACACCAATGAAGTTCAAAAGAGACATCTGAAAAAGCATATCATGAAATGAATCATAATACCTAAGGGCTGATGAATCTTTTAAGTATTATGTACCCTAAACACTCATCAGATGCATGAATCTCCCCTATAATATTCCTGCCCAGTGATTACACAGTCCAACTCAAAACCTTCCAATTATGGGTAATTTATCTTTCCCACTACCACGAAGCAGCCCACTCCATGCCAAGACCATTTGACCAGTAGAAAATTATTCTTGATTACAAAAAATCAGTCTCTGTAAATTCTGTCCACCATTCCTAGCTCCATCTCTTAGACCCCTATAAAGGTGTCTATGCAAACTAGCATCAAGCCAAACAGAGAAAGGACATTTCACCTCTTTAGGAGGAAGAATTATTCAACTTTTAAAGCTATCCTAAATTTAGATTTGACATCTCATAAGGAGCAGTTACAGAGTTCAGTAATTAAAAGTTGCACAGAGATTCAGAGGATTAGTGCATCAGCTAGAATTCTGAGGTCCCTTCTGAGGATAATGTTCTAAGTTGGATAAAGCAAATTATTTGTTTATAGAATATTAAGTAAATATATCATTACCTGTATATAATATTGGTTTGGGAGGATGAATTATTCTGTATGGAAGTGTTGTATGCCTGCTCTACAAAACTCAACTCCTTATGTTAAATCCTATCTTTACCACTGACATATTCTGAAGTCAGAAATAATATCAGCAGTCTGGTCCCCACCAGAAATACAGCCTTTTTAAGAGCTGTGTTCCAGCAATAGACATCTGGAGGGAGGAATAAATTCTTCAGGTTGGCTTCTATTCCAAAGCAGTCATTCTCTCAGAAACTAGGGTGGGGGTGGACTCTGCCTCCTACTGGAGCAACTTAGGACCCCAAAGGGTTAACCTCAATCAAAAGTTAACACACTTCTAAATGGACCAGTGTAAAAACTTATATAGCAAGTTAGATATTGCACGTTTGCACTGACCTATTTCAGCTTTGTCTCTCTAAGTTTAAACTTCAAGAGATTTACAGTTTCTGCCAAAATAACGTGTTGGTTTTCCATAAATTAAGTAGAATCGGTGGGAATAAAGAGTGAGAATTCATGTATTTATCCAGAGTTTAAAAGTTCACTAAACTCAGAAAATAGACTTATTTCACAAGTACTGAAGTAATGGACTTCAAATCAGCGCTTCAACCTGCTCATTTTCAGTGGACTATGAAATGCCTACATTCATTTATTTACTCAGCAAACATTTCTAGAGTGTACTATGGGTCATTACAGGGCCAGGCACTGAGAAATTCCTTTCTCAACTCTTTGATGGAAAGCACTAGACTGCAGAATAGAATGATAGTGTAAAAAAAATGAAGAAACTGGTGGCCCAATAATTACTGGATATTAACTAAGGATGATAAAAAAAAATTTTTTTCAGTAATTACGTCCTGCATAAGATGACCCGGCCATGCAAACAGAATTCACTATTATGAGATAACTTTTCTGTTACTACTCTAACAAATGAAATGTAAGCAAAATTCCTCAGTGTTTCATGTTCTAAAATATGTTCAGACTTCTTTTCCCTAAATGTTACATTTTATGCAACACTCACGTGGCACCCATTGAGCTGGTTGTTTTAAAATGTAAGTAGGTGTAGGTACCCTTGCACACTACATTTTATTCTGGACTCATGAAATGCGCCATTTGAAAAGCATTTAGCTAGATGATAAAATAATTTCAATTTTCTATCTGCACATAATTTTGTCCTCTTTCCATACAGTGTTCACAGTTTTTCAAAGGGAATGGGAGCGAAGGCCATGGGAATCATAAGGTGATGTTGCTCTCAAGTTTTGATAGCACAGCAGCTGCTGTGGAAGAACTCCTCACCCTTGTACCACCCTAAATCTACAAGCCCTGGCCAGGCTGCAGACTGAGCCACGATCCCTTTGGCAAATCAGAATTTCATGCGACCTCAACAACCACATAGCTGCTTTGTACAGAGATACTTGAGTTGTTAAACAAACGATAGCAGAAATAGCTGGGATTTATTTTTTCTTAATTTTTACTTTTATCCACACACACAAGAGAAACAATCAAAGACAACAGGAAAAAAATGTAAAGGAGGGTTTTGTTTATTCTGGTACTTCAAAAGAAAAACCTGAAAGAAAAATATTTCAAAGACATCCTTCCAGGCAGTCAACCTCTGTCCCGAAGACGGAGGGAACAGGGCCTGTGCATTGGTCCTTGTCAAAGTACAATGTCCTTGTTGACAAAGTCCCCATGAGGCCACAGGCTGAATTATGTTCTAACTGGGCCTCACCACGCCCTCCCCCCAAAAAGTGAAAAGAATATCGATAATGGCTTTCTGGATTTAGAATTTTCATTTTTTGTTTTTAAACACCAGAACTCTTTCTTCAAAAGAAAGCACACCGGGAAGTCCAAAATGCAAAGCAAAAAAAACATAGCAAAAGTAAAGGTGCTTTTCACTTAAAATGGGGGTGGTGCAAAGGAGAGCCCAGGTAGCTGATTTTGTACTTGTTCCTATCCAAAGTGTGAGTTGTTTCTTAATAATCATCATCATCCTAATTTATTTTTTAAATTATATTTTATTATGCTATTACTGTTGTCCCAATTTTTCTCCCTTTGCCCCCTCCAAACACCTCCTACTCCCTCAGGCAACACCATTGTCCATGTCCATGGGTCACGCATGTATGTTCTCTGGCTACTCTATTTTTTATGCTGTAGTTTACATTCCCATGACTACTCTGTAACTACCAATTTGTATGTCTTAATTGCTTCACATTTTCGCCCATCCCTCTGACCTCCCTCCCATTTGCCAACCATCAGAATCTTTTCTGTGATCTATGATTCTTGTTCATTTGATGCTTGTTTGTATGATGCTTATTTGTTTAAACTGTGTTTTAGATTCAGTTGTTGATAGGTATGTTTTTGTTGCCATTTTATTGTCCATATTTTTTTTCGTCTTCTTAGAGAAGACCCTTGAACGTTTTATACATAATGCTGGCATGGTGGTGATGCACTCCTTTAGCTTTTTCTTGCCTGGGAAATTCTTTATTTGTCCTTTGATTCTAAATGATAGCTTTTCTGGGTAGAGTAATCTTGGTTGTAGGTCCTTACTTTTCATCACTTTGAATATTTCTTGCCAATCCCTTCTAGCCTGCAAAGATTCTTTTGAGAAATCAGCTGACAATCTCATGGGTGCTCCCGTATAGGTAACTAACTGCTTTTCTCATGCTGCTTTTAAGATTCTCTCTTTGTGTTTAACCTTTGACATTTTATTATGATATGTCTTGGGGTGGGCCCCTTTGGGTTCATCTTGTTTGGGGTTCATCTTGTTTGGGGTTCATCTTGTTTGGGGCTCCTCTTGTTTTGGACTCCTCTGTGCTTCTTGGACTTGCAGGTCTATTTCCTTCACCAAATTAGGGAAGTTTTCTGTCATTATTTTTTCAAATATGTCTCCAACTTCTTGCTCTCTTCCTTTTCCTTCTGGCACCCCCGTGATGCAAGTGTTAGTAAACTTGAAGTTGTCCCAGAGGCTCCTTACACTATCCTCATTGTTTTGTTCTTCTTGCTATTCTGATGGGGTGTTTTTTGCTTTCTTATATTCTAAACCGCTAATTTGATTGTCAGCTTCACTCAGTCTACTGTTGATTCCCTATAAGTTTTTCTTTATTAGTGTATCCTTCACTTCTGACTGGTTCTTTTTTATGGTTTTCATATCCTTTTTTATGTTGTTGAAGTTCTCACTAAGTTCACTGAGCGTCCTTATAACCAGTGTTTTGAGCTGCATCTAGTAGCTTGCTTGTCTCTGTTTTGTTATTTTTCTGGAGCTTTGTTCTGTCCTTTCATTTGTGCCATGTTCCTTTGTCTCCTCATTTTGTCCGCCTCCATGTGTTTGTTTCTGTGTATTAGGTAGAGCTGCTACATCTCCCAGGCTTGGTAGAGTGGCCTAATGCAGTTGGTGTCCTGTAGGATGCAGTGGTACAGCCCCCCTTTACCCCTCCCGGTACTTGGGGTGTGCCTCCTCTGTGGGCTGTGTATACCGCCCTGTTGTAGTTGAACTTTGATTGCCATTGGAACATCCAAGGTCAGCTATAACCTGTATTCTGTCTGTGGTCACACAGCATAAGCTATAAAGCTATCTGCAGGTGGTTGCTACTTGTGTGGGCCTTGGAGGTGCCCAGGTAAGACCAAGCTATGAACCAAGCTCAGCTGCTGCTAATGCCAGGGCTGGGGCAATTAGTGAGAGGTATGAGGCTTGTTGAAGCCAGATGCTGCTTTTTAAGATAATTTAGGAAAATCTGAAGCATGAGCCAAGACAAGACATTTCTATGGAAAAGTAACTGGAAACTGCTTGGGTGGGCCTGAAAGTTGTGTGCAGCAGAGCCTCAGGGAATCGCCAGGGTGGGGCAAACAGTGTGAGCCAGGTTGGTGGAGTCTCAGACATGGCACTCGACTGCTGGCTCTGTGGCTCTGTTGGGGGGAGGGACTCAGAAAAGGAACAGTGGCCTCTCCCAGCACTTCTGTCTGGGGGAAAGCTGCCCCCCAGCTCTCACTCTGATGCCAGACAATTCACTTCCTCCCTGTATGTCTCTGAAGCCTTTCAACCTGCCACCCCCGCACTGGCACTCAGAGGGAGTGCGTCTGAGTAAGTTAGTGTGCAGGTCCTTTAAGAGGAACTGCCAAGCAGTCTAGCAGTTTCTTTCTTCTACACCATAGCCTCAATCCCTGCTGGTGCTTATAGCCATAATTTATGGTGACTTTTTTTCCTGGCACTGGAACCCTGGGCTGGGGGTCCTGGTGTGGGGCTGGGACCCTTCACTCCTCAGATATCCCTAATTTTATTCACTACAGGTGGTTGTGGGACCAGCCTGTTCCATGTCTCTGCCCTTCCTACCAGTCATGATGTAGTTTCTTCTTTAATTCCGTAGCTGCTAGATTTCCATTCAGCTTAACTTCTGATGGTTCTGAGCAATGGCTGTTCTACAGTTTAGTTGTAATTTTGATGTGATTGTGCGAGGCCACAAGCCATGTTTACCTACACTGCCATCTTGATTGGAAGTCCTCATTATTTTAATTTATATCACACAGACAAGCAAGCCTTCCCACACTTTGCTACATGTGACATTGAATTTAATTACATTACCTAGCTTGTTTTGATTCTCATTTTGGCCTAGAGCCTGACAGATTTGTTCCCTGGAGCAGTGAGTAAAAACTAAACAAATTTCAGTTACATTTTTTAAATGAAAACTACATGAATACATTGTGCTTAAAGCAACAAAATGGAGGGAGGAGGGGTTCTTTCCCACTTTATTATTATCCACCACATCATGGGTTGACTCTGGATCCCTTAAGTTCATGACTTCTGGAATCATGATCCTTTGGTTGGAATCCAGCTCTGTACTCATTGGCTTATATATAAAATTGTTCACCCCTTCAAAAATTCTGTTATGGCCATGTATAAAATGTGGATAATCACAGGGCCTACCTCACAGAGCTGTCATGAATATGAAATGAGGAAGGCTTTTAGCACAGAGTAAGTGCTCAATAAGTGTCAGTTATGACTATTAGTGGATGGTGGTGCTGCACTCTGCCCTGGGGAACAACCGGTGCAACCGGTGCCTCAGCTTCTGCATGGCAAGCCAGTACGAAGCTGGCTTTGACGAATGATAGACAACTTTGGTCTATGGACAATGCCAGCAACCAATCCGCTGGCAGCTGTCTACCTACCACCCACTATCAGATCCTTTGGTTCCCACAGCAGCAGGATGCAGTGCTTGATGGTGGTGGCTTGATGGACTCCACAAAGAACTCCTTCACATAGTTTTGAGGCACTATTTACTCGGGCAAGGCAAGGTCCCTGAGACAGTCAAGAGTTCAGCATGTTCAAAGAACAGCAAGACGACCAATGTGGCCAGAGCGGAGTAAAAAAGGGAAAAAAAATGGAAGGAAGTGGAGCAAAGTGTGGCCAAAGGACCAGATCATGGGGGTCTTACAGGATATTCAACAACTTTGACTTTTATTCTAAATGAGATAGGAAGCCATTGCAGGAATCCGAGAAGTAAAATATCAACAGCTTGGTTGAAGTGACTGTCTCAGGTAAGACTCTATGCCAAGTGGCCGATTAGTTCTGAGACTAAGTATCCACACAAGGTCACAGAAACAAAGCAGGTGTGCTTTGATCTTGGTAGTCAAGCAAACTACACACAGGCCACTCATTCACAGTGATCTCGAAGTAGATTCTGCAGGTATTTTATAGCATTCAAACTGTAAAAATCATTAGAAGTATCTGGATAGTTGTCAAACTTCCTTTAGATGTTGTGTTGCTATAGCATCATTTACTGGGTTATCGAACTGTGAAATACAGGTCAAGTGTAATAACGACAAAGTCCAGTTCGAATCTGAAGCGATTGGCAGTTGGTGTTTGTACCATTCATGGGTCACTGAAAGGGCTAATCCACATTGGAATAGTGCAAATTTGATGAAACCAGAAACGAGAAAAAGCTTAGAAATATTAGAAAACATTCAGTGATAACCACTCTCAAACCAGAGATTGAGTATGTGCATCTCAAATTGCAGCAGGTTCAAGCCCTCTGAAAGGTAGGGTGCCCTACTCACAGCAGATATCTGCTGAACGGGCTTAATTTTATTTTAATGTAATGTGTCAGCATTTCCTGCTCTCTGGATGTAAAGTTAATCCCGTCAGTCATCTTTGAGGCCAGCTCTGTCATAAACACCCCAATGAGCTGAGGTAACATTTTCCAAGAACAGGCAGTTGCTTGCCCCTTTACTCTCCCTGTTGTAGGAATCTGTTCCAATATCTGGTCACCCAACCCAAGAGGGGACCTACAGAGTAAATGCTCAGTCAAGGATTAACGTATCTGGAATAGTCACAGCGCCTTGTATGTAGAAACAAGTGAAATGTCTATAAAAGTTCTTACTTTAATTAGAACATTGTTACTTTCTGATAGTGGTCCCTAACCAATACTAATACGAGTCACAGAACTGTAGTTTTAAAAACTGAGCCTTCACAGATATCTGGCCTATTGCCTCTACAGAAAACAAAGTTAAAGTCCATAGAGGTTAGGGGGTTTTTACTGGGTCTCGAAGCAAGTTAGCTGTACAGCCACAACTCTAATTCATGTTCTGTGACTCTCAGCTCAGGGTTTCTTCCACTTCCTGATGCTTCTTTCAAAGCTGCGTGAATCCATTAATGTGGCAAAAGAAGCCGTTTTGGCAAACACACACAAAAGGAAGAATTAATTGAAAGTATATGAGGGAACTACAACTTGTAAAGAAGAGATGAAAACCAGCCTTGAAATGGAACCAGATGATTCCAGAAAGTCTTTGCAGCAGAAATTGCTGTCAACCTGGCCCAGATGATACCATGGGCACTGAGGAGGTCCAATAATCTCCTGTCTTGCATCATTACATGATTATGCCAAGTTGCATGAGATTCTGATGATATCATATATTTACCCGTTGGTGGTTCTTGAGTGATAAGAAAAAGGTACAGTCCATACGGGAAAAGGACTGGGTTTACCACCATATTGAGACTGCACACAATGAGAGAATTAATTACCCTAAATGCAAATTGTAGGTAGGAAGGGGTATTGGTGCTGAGTGGTCAAAATTTTATAAATACCTACTACAAGATTAGATCCATACATAAGACCTTCCACAACCTGAGGGGGAAAAAAAACTAAACTTTAGAAAGAAGAAATCATTTATAAAATGTGATAGGTAAGCGCATATTTTTCTTCGTTTATAAAATGGTATAACAATTCTAAGAGTGACATGCATACTTAATGTTTGATTTATTGGCTGATACTGTGTTGAATTAGAAACATGGTTAAAACACTTAAATCGCTTGATTTTTTTATAATTCTAGGGCATGGAAGGAAAGAAATACTGGTAAATTTATATCCTCCATAAACTATTTCAACTACTTAAGAGAATGAGTTCACGGTTAACAATACAAGACAGTACCTGTCTTGAGGATTTACTGACAACATTAGTAATAGATGGCAATCTAGGAGGGGGTGCATGTGGAGTTCTGATTGTCTGTGGGATTTATCAGTAAAACAAGTGGACTTGACCTCAGTGGGCAAGTTATCTGTTGGATTGCTAAAAATACCATCGATAAAATGTTACGATAATTCAATTGAGTAAAAATCTGTTGTCTCTACTTTTTAATAGACACTAATGCAACTATGAATAAAGCCTTATCCTTGCCTTAAATATTACACATTTATTGTGAAAGTAAAAATAGTGATGGTATGTGTTTCACCACTTTCATAAGTGCGAGAGTTCAAGGTTTTACCTACAGCCACCATTGTCCCTTTGGGGGATAATGTTCAGAATCTCCACTGTGGTACTTCCCAAGTTCCTGGGCTTTTTAATAAGGTGGCTGACCCACTTGGACCAGTTAATTGGGTATCAAGCAAAGTCTTATGCAGATGGAGATAAGTGATGTGCTGGTTGCTGAGTATTAGAAGAAATAGTCTTTCTCATTCCTGGTATGTCCTTCAATGTCGGGAGAAGCACTACTGATGTAACCCTGCTGGCCCTCTAGCTCAATTTTATTAGATATGTAAGTATAATCATTTCCCTCTCTGCTAAAATCAGGAAGGCTGAACTGGGCATGCTCATATCATCTCCCCTCCCCTTCCCTTCTCAGGAGCAAACCTCTTACCAGGATGAGTGGTGAGAGCTGGAAAAACCTCATGGGACACCCCAGCACCTCCCTTCATCCCACACAGACTGGGGGAGAGGAAGTACAACTAGGGGCTCTGCAATCCTTACTCTACATCTCCTAGGATTTAGTAATAAGAAGGGTGATTCTGTAGCTCTTGTTTGTTTTATTTCTGAATTTGTTTGGAGCTCGGGCATTTCTCACCATCCCAGGTCCTACCACTCTCTACCTCCCACCAGGTTACATTCCCTCCATATTAACCCACCCCTCCCCCACATTAACTGACCCCAGCACCAATGAGAGGGCCAGCTAAGGTGATACACAATCCACACTGAAATGGGAGTGGTCATCTAAGGCTGCTAACTCAGCTCTCACACATGGTTCCCTGGTGCTGGTGCCAAACAGTCTCACACTACAGGACGCTCCAGTGTGGGCCAGCTCTCTCCAGAAGCTGGCTCTGGACCTGTGCGTGTGCACCTTCCTGACCTGGTACCTCAGCCTGTCTCTGTCTCCCATTAGACTATGTCCCTTTATTTCCCCTACTCCAGCCCAGGGAATCCTTGCTAACAGTTAGCTTTTCTCTAACTCATCACATCTTGTACCAACTCTATTATCGCTACATGGGATCTTATTCCCATGAAGCCCAGGCTTTGGAATTCAAATGGTCAAGAATCAAATCCTTTTTTGTCTCTATGTCTGCTTCAGTGCCCTTCCCTGAGGCAATAAGCACACAATGTTTAAAGGGCTGAATGGGGGAAAGGCTGAGGGATAAGAATAAAAATGGGGAGCAAACAGCCTATTTGAAAATATTCCACTGCACAGGTGACTAAGCAATTACAACGTGATGTCAAAAACAAAAGGAGGAAGTAGGCACAGAGCACGGCGTGGATAACACAGGAAGGCTGGAGAGCCCGGGACGGCAGCACCAAGAGAAGCTTCGGGGAAGAGAGAACTCCAGGTCCGGGCTTGAAATTGTCAGGACAGAATCTCAGTTCTTACAAAGATGTGTGCTTGTGTGTGTGTGTGTTCATGTTGTAGGGATTTTTTTTTAATGCTTGTTTGTTTACTTTTGCTTTTGGAAAACTTAAACATAAATGTAGAAAAAGAGTCCAATGAACCCCATTATCAAATATTTCAATTACCTGCTCATAGCTGATCTTATTTCATGTAAGCCAACCACCTTCCCTTGCCCAGATTATTATGAAGCAAATTACAGACAACTTAAAAGGACATCTAAAATATTATCCCAATACCATCAGCACACATAAATAGCAATGATCATTTTTTAATATCATTAAATAATGAATTAGCATTCAGGTTTTCCCAGTATCTATTCCCCCTAGCCCCCCAAAACAGTTGGCTTATTCAAGTCAGATTCCAACCAAAATTTTTATTTGATATTTTTGTCTCTTGTCATCTATAGCTTCCCCCTCCTTTTTTTCCTTATAATTCATTTATCAAGGAAATCAGATTATGCTATAGTTTCTGATATTCAGGATTTTGATGAACAAATTCCTGTGGTGCCTTTTTATATACTCCCCTTTCCCTTCCACTAAGTATAAACTGATATACCTAAAGCTTGATCTGATAAAACTTTGATTTTTTTTTAATTTTATTTATTTATTTTTAGAGAGGGCAGGGGAGGGTGAAAGAGAGGGAGAGAAACATCAATGTGTGGTTGCCTCTCATGCACCCTCCTGCTGGGGACCTGGCCTGCAACCCAGACATGTGCCCTGACTGGGAACCGAACTTGTGACCCTTTGGTTTGCAGGCCGGCACTAAATTCACTGAGCCGCACCAGCCAGGGCCTGAATATTTTTTAACAACAACAACAAAAAAGACTTTTATGGTGGTATTATAAATTTCCAATAAGATTTACACAATTTTCTATTGCCCTCTGTGATATTAATAACCATTGAAGATGATTACCTACATTCATTGTTTCATTGGGGGTTTGTATTTAATTTTAGAGGCTTATAACAGATCCCAGGAAAAGAATTCCTATTCCTCTGTGATTGGCGGTAGGAGGCAACATATTTCTTATCACCATGCATTCTCTAATGCTCTGGAGCTCGCGTAAATACAGTGAGGAAGAGAAGGACACAACAGCTCCGCCAGCGAGTCTGAAATAAAGCTTTCCAATGTTTCAAAGTACACCAATAAGTCCAGCTTAACGGTAGGATTGTTGTGAGAGTTCTTTTCACACGCATGAAGGAAGTGAAGCCCTGGGAATCATGCGTGCGAGCAAAGTCTCTGCGTGATTAAATCTCCCAAGTCGGCATGCACAGATTCATATTTGTGGAAAAAGAATTCTTTGTAGGGGAATTTGGCCAAAATATTTCTTAAAGATTTACTGCCTTGCTGAGTCTCTTCCCCTTGGATCTAGGGGCTTATGCTAATGAATGCCCAGGCCTTTTTCCTGCCTCAGTGTTTATGGTTCTGGAGCAAGCAGCCCTAGCTAGCTTGCCCTCAATTTACATATCTACCCTCTTAAAGTATGGCCCCGGTCCTGTCTACCACCGGACCTGAATATACAATCTATGCATAAGTTAATGAAGACCAATCTGATGCTCTGTGCCCCGAAGCCTCAAAAAAAAACCCCTGGACCTGAGGCTCGGGGCCCTCTCCCAGATGATGAGGGGGAGGCCGCGTGGTCCTGGATCCCTTTTCCAGCGTATTTGGTGTGAGAATTATTTATAAATGCATTTGGTCACGGTCACCACGGATTCTGCCTAGCTATGAATCCGCAACAGATTGTGATACCCAAAGATTAATGCCTAAGCTGAACACTGAGAGCTTTAAAAGCAGGTTTCAGAGTGGCTCTGCCATGACACAGACATTTCTAGAATTCTGACGTCGTTTCCATTGTGCTCACTGTTCGATCACATTCCCTTACTCTCACTAAATAAGAATAAAGAATAAAGGATAAAGAATCCATTCCACTTCTATCAATTCTCATTTTCTCCTTGTTCCCTCCTCAAGCTGAAATTCTTGTCACAAACAAAAAATAATCAGTTGGATTCACTTGTAGAGAATCCTGTCAAAAATAAAAAATCACTAACCGTGAGCAGCAAAGACGGCACTACAAGACAAGAGAAGCATCCATTTTCCTGCCCAACACATCTGCAAGCAGTTAAGGTGTTGCAATAGTTCTTTTCCTTTGTGCATCAGTTGCTAAGCCAGTTGTTAAGTTTTTAGTACTACTCACTTCACAATGCAGACTGAGAATTTATACAAAATGAGAATTGCCTTACTTTTTAAAGTAAGGTTTGGCTAGACTCATTTCTTATATAACAAGCAGTGCTGACAAGTCACATTTATATCACATTTGTTTCATAGGTCCCAAACGAGTTCTACAGAAAGAAAGGATTTCTCATTTTCCTATATACCCCATTGAATGCAAAAATTCAAATGAGATAATAATCATAATTCTCTAATTGCCCCAGGAATAATTCAGTGAGTGCCGGGGGAGGGCAGTTTGGCAATTGTGAGAACGACAGACTTGTCCGTCATAAATACAAACACCATGGGAGGTGCCTACTTTCACAGCTTGGCATTGCATTACAAATCACCTGTGAAGTTACAATGTGTCATACTTCAGAGAAGCCTAGATACATTTCAAGGACAATCTTTAACACTTTCAATTCTCTTTCATATTAGGTCTACCGAAAATTTTGTGACTGTTTCTGAATATGTTTAGTCATTTAAAAATGCAAGTCATTACAGCTTTTCATTTCAGAAATGGGCATAGAAAATAGGGCCACACATAAACGCTATGTGTTTATTTATATCCTACCTTATTCATGATGCATTTAACACCGTTTCTAAAGGTACACAAAATAAGGTGAGGGAAAAAAAAAGAAAGAACGGAAGACTTAAAACAGAGATGGGAATGAGGCTCTGCCGGTGCACGAATAAAGCCGAGTGGGATTGGCTTGTGTGAGCAGGCCTTCACCTTGGGCTAACTTTCTCCCACTCTGTCATCTGTTCTCTCACTTTAAAACTTTTAGATTGGAAACAAATGTCTTTAAATACAGTATGCAACAGAAAGCCCTCATTCTACCATTTTTAGGTCACTGACGCCTCCAGATTTCTTTAGAAATACTTCCCTAATCCTGCAGCTAGGATGACTATCATACAACTATCAAAGATAGTAATAGGCCCTTTGAACCTTTCTAAGCCTTTTAATAGTTTCTAAAAATCAGGGTGTGAATTATTTAAATCATTTTCCCCTCATTTCGGCATGGAGAATTCTCCACACCACATTTTGACTACAGTCAGCCTTATAAAGAGTGAGGCCTCTGTACCCTTGCCAGCTAAGAAGCCATTCATTCATGAATTTCTTTAATTAGTCATAAATTCACCAATTAAACAGACATTTATTGAGTACTTTCTATGTTCCAGAAGTGCACTAGGCACAGTGAGAATGGATTAAACAATATACATGTTGTGTCTTAAAAGAGTAGAGCAAATTCAAGGCCTCCTCCCGAAGTGCTTTCCTTTTATTCACCTCCCCTGTGGAGGGAGCTCCACAGCTCTCCTGCCTCCCTGAGGCTCGGTGTTGCCATCTGATGTAGTCTGGGACCAGACATATAAGAGAATATCTGCTAAAACGTCTGGAAAATCTTTCCTGATGAAATGAAAGACTTAGCTAGAGCAGGGACTTTGGCTCTGCAAAGAATTAGCTGCTGAATCAAGGCCAGCCGCTGGTTTCTTTCATCTTGACATTTTCTGTGTAAGAAAACAACCTCCCTTCAAGCCGCCCCAAGTCAAGTTTGGTTACTTGCATCCCAAAGCATTTCTAACTAAATCAAGGAACCCACAGTCTTTTTGAAAATGTGGACACAGACAACCATGAAATATAAGGAAAAAGAAGAACAGGCTGTTAGAGATGCTCCGACAAAGTGATGTTGGCTTGGAGGAAGGAACGTGAATCGCATCTGTCTCGGAAACATTGAAAAAGAGAGATGGGCGGGGGCTGAAAAGTGGGGAGGAAAGGGGGAAATGGGAAGAGTTTTACTGTTGTATCTACTTATCCAAGTAAAACTGCTCAGGAATCATGCGCGGCAACTCCTGCTTATCAAAGCTCTGACGACAGAACTGCGTCCCGCGGGAATGGGTGACCTGGCAGTAGGGCAGGGACAGCAGGAAGACAGAACAGTGAGGAAGAACTAATATTTTTGCCAGAGTTGACATAGCTCCACTCTAGGCCATAATTAGGGAGAAAGGAGAATTTTTAGGAAGTTTTGATAAATGTTCAATGGGATAACGCCTTTCCTTTTTAGATACTTTAATAATGACTTGTATTATTTCTTAGGACTTTTGGAAGTGCATGTAGATTCTACTGAATGAAATACTATCTGTACAAAACAGAAATTTTAGCTAACTTAAGGCCAGAATATTCAAGTTTCACATACATTATCACACTTAATCATAACAACTACTTTGCAAAAGAGCTATTTAAAAAAAATATGAGACTGTGGCTCACAGGACTAAGGAATTTGCTGCAGCTCTTATCTTTAGAAAGTTGCATAATGAAAATGGAAGAGACTACCCATTTCCAAAATCCGTTCTCTTTCTACTATAATATTTGCCCTAGAAAAAAGGGGGAGGAGGAAAAATAAGAGGTGAGCAAATAGGGTTGAGAGAAAAAAAAATTCCCTGAAATTCCATGATATATAACCAGAAGCCAAAAAGGTTTGTTGTTCTATATAGAGAAGGAAAAAAATCCACGCTTTTTTCATTAGGTGAAAGGGAGCTACACTACTAGCTACCCAGGTAGCTTTGGAGAAATTTCTTCACATCTCTGGGTTTCAGTTTGAGATAATGCATATAAAGTATCTAGCTACAGTGCCTGGCATGTTGTAAGTTTCAAAACTGTTAACTATTATTATCATCATGGTTACTATGATTATATCTTTCCCTACCCCAATCAGTGCTCAACTATAACTGAATTTTTTTGTTGTTGCATTCCTCTTCTGTTCTTTAAAAAGATTGTGTTCCAAGTGGTCAAAAAGGAAACAAGAGCTGCCTACAGGCAGTGGGAAAAAGTAATATCAGGAGAACAGACTGCAATGTGAATACTCTTGGACCATCACCAAGATCCACAGGACTTCACTCCATGGCCAATAAATAACGTCCACGCCACTCATATGGAGCCGGCTTCCGGAGAGCCAGCTTCCGTGGCTGGAAGGGGAGCAATCGAGCAGGGAGACTGAAGGCAAAGCCAGGAGGTCGCAGAGGAAGAGGCCTCCCACTCCCCAAAAAAGATGAAATCAGATCATTTTTTCCTTTACACTCGATGTTTAAAACGCACCGAGTGAATTCAGTGTTTTATAAAGCACAGGACCTGCCATGACTGTTCGTTTTTTGAATGCTCCTTCACCTGAAACATTTTCCTACAGATTTCTAAGCTGATTTCCTAAAAATATGTAATGGTTTTTCCCTAAAAATGCCTAAACTTGCAACTGTTGCAAATAAACCTTTTTTGGGGATTCTAGGGATTTATTCTTAAAACTTTAATATAGTTGTAGACAATGGTTTCTAGACTGTTCAATAGCTAGACACCAAAAGTGTCCAAGTTCCAAGACCCCAGAAGGTGCACAGCTGAAGGTAGGTGACTAGCTTCATCTATACCAGGCTGGGAAAAGCCCCTGGATAACTTAAGCCTTGGAGGAAATCCTCAGTAAGTGAAACATGAGATGCAAAGAAATTACAGCAGGCAATCCCCAAGGACAGACTGCCTGTGTGCCTCTGGACTCCAAATAAAGCTGGTGAGGAGCAGATCTCCCAGAGGTGGGAGAAGGAACAACTGGCCAGTAGTTACCCAGTCTTCTGTCTGTTCCGCTCTGGACCACTGTCAGCTCTTCCCATTTTCCTTCTCTCCCTTAGTTTCAGTCTTGAGTCTGGGACCTAAAACTCCAGATAGTGTGAAGGCAGCAATTTAATAATGTAGAAGTATTTTAGATTTTAGATATAATTTCCGAGCTTGGGAGGGTTTGGGGATGGTTGATCCTGCCCAGATGAGGTCAGGCGTGTCCTCATTTGGATGCTACCCTCAGGCTGCAGAACTCAGTGGCTTGAGCGCTGGGGAAACTGGCTGGGAAGGCAAATAGGAGGAGGGGAAGGCAGAGAAAGAGCAATGGGACAGAAACTCCGTGGGGGATGGCAGCTAAATTTGCCATAAGGTGTTCCTATAACATCTGTGACTCAAACTCTGGACTACTCTTGGGCTACTCTTTACTTAAGCTTTGGAAATGTGGCCAGATTTAGAGAAATAACAGAAAAATGATGATTGGAGGGAATCTCAGGGTTCCTTTTGTGAGTCCTATGTCCCCAATCTGAGCTTTGCTTCCACACAGGGAATCAAATCTTCCCAGCTTCTCCGCAGAGGCGAGCGGGATCCGTGGCTGCCCATGCACCACCGCATCTCCCCGATTAGCCCCGGAGAGCTGCTGTGCACTTCGGAGTTTACTGTTTTCAAAGCAATAAAGCTTCATGGTTAAGGCCCTGGAATCAGACAGCCTGGGAGCAAATATTACCCTCTTATTTATTGTGTGACACAGGGCAAATTAACTCATTTGTTTGGCATGAATTTAATGAACGAAAGTGTGCCAGGCACTAGCGACACAGCGATGAACGGAAGTCCCTCCCTCTGGTTGGGGAGATAGACGGTGAACAAGTAATGCAGGGCGGGGCAAAAGTTAGTTTACAGTTGTGAGTACACAAAACACGGGTTTTATTCTTGTATCATATATTACTAATTAATGTTTATACAATGTTATTACAATACAATATAGTATTTATTATTTTCCATGTGAATCACTGTAAACCTACTTTCACCCCACCCTATATGTGTATATCAAACCATGATGGTGCTAAAGATGAAAAAATACAGAGCTGAGAAGGGAGATACGAAGTGTTGGGGGTAGAGGACTGTAATTTTAGATAAGGTGTGAAGGGAAGGCTTTCTAAGAAGGTGCTTTTTGAGAAAAGAATATGAAAAAAGGGGGCGGTGGAGACAGTTGAGGGAAGGGCATTCAGGAAGAGAGAGTAGCCAGCATGATGGCCCAAAAGTGCAGGGACAGGGAGGGAACACGCAGCCAGGGCACTGCCTGGAGGAAGCAAGAGAAAGGTTAGAATAAGGTGAGCACAGGGCGGCAACCCACTCATGAGGCCTTTGTAGAACGCAGGGTGGGTGCTGGCTTTTACTCTGGCTATGATGGGAAGCTGCTAAAAGGTTTTAAGCAGAGGAGTAACAAGTCCGACCCAAGTTTCAACAGGGTCATTTTGTCTGTGTGTCTAAGAACGGACTAAAGAGAGAGACAGGTGGGAACAGGGAGATCAGTCAGGAATCTATTGCAATAAATCCAGGCAAGAGAGATGATGGTTTATATTCATCAACATCTCCATGTGTCTCCGTCCTCATCCACAACGCAAGGGAAGCGATGTTCACTGTTTGGGTAGGCAGTGAGATGTTCCGTGAAGAGATAGAGGTGAAGCCCTTAGAACAGTGCCTGGCACACAGCAAATGCTTCTGTTAGTTACTACCATGGTCTTCTTTGAATTTCTCAATTATCGCCATTTTATGGATATAGAAACTGAAGCTTAGAAAACTTAAATGACTTGCCTAAAGTCACAATATCTTGAAAGTGTAACAGGCATGACTTTAACATGAGACTTAAGCCTGTGTGTTTTCTTTAATATGTTTACTGATTTTAGAGAGAGAAGAAAGGAGAGAGAGAGACATCAATGTGAGAGACAAAAATTGACTGGCTGCCTCCCCTACATGCCCCGACCAAGGATCAAACCACTCCTAGGTATGTACCCTGACCAGGAGTTGAAGCCTCACATTTCAGTGTACGGGACAACGTTCCAACCAACTGGGCCACCCAGCCAGGGCAAGCCTGTGTGTTTTATAGTGTGATAATTCCCTGCTACTTTCAGGGGAGTAACTCATTCAAATTCATTCTCGCCACTAATATGTGCTCTGACTCTGTTCATCAGATTAACCAGTCATCCAAAATGGTCCTTAGCAAACCCTGGGCCACAGAACAAGTAGGTCTGATGATGGAAAGAGATGGGAAGAGATTCCGAGGATAGGGACACTCCAAGCCCATTCTGAGAGTTCAGAGAGAATAAACATGAGATACTTTAGAAGGAAGGTAAAATAAAGAAATGTAGAAATAAGACGAAACATATGAGCACGTAGGAAAAGCAAAAGAAGGAAAAGTACAGAAAGAAAAACATAAGTTCTAGAGGCAAATTTTACCCTCTTCAAAATCCTACTCAGAGCTGTGCCTATATTCCTTCTTATACCCTTTAGTTTTCTTGAACAACTTTGCTTTTGATCTGCTCCAAGTTTTCCACATCTCTCTTTAGCACCGATAAAATGCATATGACCAATAATATTAAGAAATCATTACGAGGGCAGATGAAATTGAGAAGGAAGTATACCTAAAATTAAGGCCAGTTGGAGGACATGATCACTGTAGTCAGGAGCCAATTAACAATGAGAGTGTTTTCTTCCTGGAATGAGTTATTCGTGTTCATTTTTTTTTTTTTTTTACCAGAACCGGGAGACATTGTTTCCTTTCAAATCCTTCTTTCTTCAAAGGAGAGATATCTATGATTTTCTTTGCCTAATTTTTTCGGAAAAAAAAAAAAAAACTAGACTAACAAAACATTTTTTAATATAAATAAGCCACCCCTGTGTTGTGAAGCATCACAACTCAACTTCAATTCTGCCACTACCTGCAGTACCGTCTTCGCGCATGAGTGTACGCCGCCCCCTTCATTAGAAAGCTTAACGCATGCTTGCATTCACGAACAAAAGTAATCCTGACTTAATTAGTGTCCATATTTATATGCCCTCTCTTGTACAGATAAGCCCTTGGAAATTAATAAAAATGTCTCCTAATTTATGCAAATCACCACAATCAGATTTGCTGTTAATTTTATGTGTATTAAGTTTCTATTTAGAAAATAAAGAGAGCTTGGCCAAGGCCAGAGCATGCATGAATCCAAGCCAGACAAAGAAGTTCTCATTCCTATAAAAATGTGGGGAGAAGGAGGGCGCTGCACTCAGGGACCAACCTTCTGTTAGTTTGATAGCATATGAACTAACGAGACCATCTTCAAGTTATTTTATATCTTCTCCAGTTCAATCGAATCTGAACGATCAAGTCAGACACTGGGGGTTGTAAAAATGTCAGAGGATAAGCCAAATAGCAGAGTCGGCATTAAAAGAAGCAAGTTCATTTCTCGTTGGACTGAGAAAATTAAAATGGGAACAGCTTTCCTCCCGAAGGACCCTGGACACAGAAAGAAGTGAAAGAATCATGACGACTGACATTTCATCGTTTTGCCTTCATCCTTCACGGAATGCTAGATAATATCTTCCAAATCTTTAACAATAAAGCGGCAGTTGTGTTTTTTAAAGATGATTTGCTTTGGTAAATGTAATTAGGGGATCTCAGCAGGGAGCCCCCAGCAGCCAGCCAAATCTTGATTTTGGTAACCCCGGCAATGGCTCCCCAAAGACCTTGCCTCTTAGCAGTTACATCTGCTCACTTAATTGACAATGCAGGGGGGAATTGTTGTAATTTGTTGTCTTTGGACCACATCAAAAATCTGTAAACTCTGTTGTCAGGGACAGCAACTCTGTAAATCCATATCAGTTATTTTGGTGAGAGCTTATAATTTCATGTAACAGACTGACTTTTTCATGGTCCTTACAGTATCCTAATAGGTATAAATATGAAACATATTCCGTTATGGTACTTGTCTAAACAGGTCTGAGAAATTACATTTGTGTAATAGGTGAGCCTCAATGGGAGTAAGTTAGAATGAGCAGGCAAGAGGAGAAAAGTACATTTTGTTGTTGAACCAGATAA